>JACCIX010000734.1:0-161962 GCA_025506515.1 Flaveria trinervia | reverse complement strand
ATTTCCAATGTATTTTGTTAAGCCTTCGCGAATAATTGGATGCATAAATACGTAGTTACTAAATTGATCGTGAAATATAAGAATATATACCTATTTGTCGTTTTAGTTAACTTCTAATCATTTATTACACAGTGAGTTTCATCAGTAAGATCGAATTAGACTCGTTTCGTAACTGTAAACAGTTTCTCGATTCTTATTGAGTGAATGCGAGTTGTTTCTTAAACCTTTACAACTGGAATCATTGTTATGGGATGTAATAAAGGACTCTATTGTTGGGTTTGCAAGAACATAAAACGTAGTTTAACCATTTAAACTTTCAGAAAACGCAGCGGATAATATTAGTTTTTGAATGATTTTCAAAGCTGAAATATATGTTCTTTAGGTGACGATATTAGTGTATAAAACAAACCCATTTTACAAGGATCATTTATGTGAATAGACAAGCAAGGAAGACATAAAACTAGCATTATGGACAGCCATAAAGAAGCTGCCATAAACTACCTTGCAGCAGCAAAACAAGATCGAAATAGATGAAGATGATGATGCTTTTGAGTGACTAATCTTCAAAAGAGAAGGCCTCAAATCCGTGATACCCCAAGCCCTTCAAACACCTTGCTTGTTAGGTTGCTACACCCAAAAGAACCTCTTCTTTTGCTTCACTAGAACTCGGAACTTCAGCCCCAATATTTCTGCTCCAAGCTCGAAATCAAGCAGCCAAGTTGAGAGAGTTTCTAGTGTGTGTGAGAGAGAGAGACTTGGGAGAGTTGATTGTGGTGTGTTGCATAAGTTAAGTCATGCAAGAACCAAGACAAAAGGGGGGTCTCCCAATGCCCTTGGGCGGCTGCAACTTCAAACCAAAAAAAAGTTTTCCCACACTTTTTGTTTTGTATTAGTTGCACCCTTTTATTAATTCATGTTGTAAAATTAAAACCTAGTTGTAATTTTATAACACAACACTCTTTTATAAGTCATTATCTAACCATTTTAAATAATGAAACAAATAAATCTCTCTTGAACAAAATCATCCATATAATTTTGTTCTAACACAAAAGCAATATTTAGAAAACCAATTTTCTAAATTAGGTGTCTATATTTGTTGCATGATCCTATCATTAAACAAATATTTGATGGTGTTTGTCTAACTTGTTATTGGGTATGACCTGACTTGGATCATTACGCACTAACCACATCAATCTTATATGTGTCTTGGGCATATAAGATCCAATAATCTCCCACTTGCACAAGATTCATAGAAGATTGATGTAAGTAGTAAATACCGCCTAACAACGGTTTACTACCCTTAATACGTATGACTAAGTGCCATTCAATAACATCATCCTCTTCAAGTACCATACTTGAAATGTTTTTAGGTGAATTAATCATCTATCCTTTTGTCACAGATGTCATGTTAAATCCAAGGACACAGAATGATCATTCCTTGTTGATTTAACTTAATCAGGCCTTAGACATCTAACTCTCAACGAATAAGAGGAACAAATTCCATCTTGATTACATACGTTCTCACAAACACTCGTGTCATGCCCGAACATACCCTTATGCACTGTCCACTATTTCAGGACAGTGAAGAATAAGCTCAAGGTATAACACTTGGTGAATATCAAAACCCATATATATCTCAGGTCTGAGGATACCAAATGATATTCGCCTTTACTCAAATTTACTTATGATCAATCAAAAGATTCCATGTAGTAATATTTGAGATGCAGGTCTGTCCAATATTTGCATCCCACAAATATCCATGAACCTTGGTAGCAACCCATTCTCTATATTCATCCTTATGTATATCAACCAATCCAAGTTCATAATAGTCTTACCTCATACTTGTTCCCACAAGTTTGAACGACTACGGACATTTAGAGTGAATATTTTACTCATGGATTAAACATGCTAAATTGGAACATTAATTGAAACATTATAACCAAGTAATTTTATTCAAATAAAGAGTTCCACATATCCAAATACAAAATTTACATATCAAATCCAATCACTAGAATATCGAAGTCCCATGGCACAAGTATGACCTTCATGCTTTGCCTTTTCAAGGAGCTTCGTGAGAGGATCCGCAATGTTTTGATCTGTATGAACTTTGCGAATACATATCTTTCCCTTTTCAACTTCATCTCGTATGTAGTTGAATCTCCGCTCAATGTGCCTAGTCTTTTGATGAGCACGAGGTTCCTTGATTTGAGCAATCGCACCCTCGTTGTCACAAAAGATCTCTAGGGGGTCCTGAATGGAAGGGACAACCCCCAGATCGGCAATGAATTTCTTTAACCATGCAGCTTCTTGAGCTGCCAATGAGGCGGCGACGTATTTGATTCTGTAGTTGATAGAGCCACCACATCCTGTTTGGAGCTTTTCCAAGAGACTGCTCCTCCATTCAGAATGAAAATATATCCCGATTGCGACCGAGAATCATCACGATCGGTTTGGAAACTCGCATCCGTGTAACCCTTTACAACGAGTTCCTCATCACCAGATCCATAGATTAAGAACATGTCTCTTGTCCTCCTTAGGTACTTAAGTATGTTCTTAACAGCCATCCAATGACTGCTTCCAGGATTTGCTGGTAACGACTTGTCATGCTTAAGGCGCATGACACGTCTGGTCGAGTGCATATCATCGCATACATGATGGATCCAATAGCATGAGATGCGTATGGATTTCCTTCATTTTATCTTGCTCATCCTTTGAGCTAGGACATTGAGTCGTACTCAATATTGTTCCTCTTTGAATAGGTACGGTACCTTTCTTAGAGTTTTCCATCTTGAACCTTTTCAAGATCTTATCAATGTACGCACTTTGATTCAAACCAATCAACCGCCTTGATCTATCCCTATAGATCTTTATTCCCAGAATATAGGCGGCTTCACCAAGATCCATAATGGAAAAACAACTTCCAAGCCAGGTTTTTACACCTTCCAAGGTTGGAATGTCATTTCCAAATAGTAGTATGTCATCAACATACAATACTAGGAAAGTTATTGTGCTCCCACTAGCCTTCTTTACACACAAGCCTCATCAGCGTTTTTGATGAAGCCAAATTTCTTTACTTCCTCATCAAAACGGTGATTCCAGCTTCTCGATGCTTGTTTCAATCCATTGATTGATTTCTTTAACTTGCATACTTATTAGAATGTTTTGGATCGACAAAACCTTCAGGCTGAACCATATAGACATCTTCCTCAAGATATCCATTTAGGAAAGCGGTTTTGACATCCATTTGCCAAATCTCATAATCATAATGAGCAGCTATGGCAAACAATATTCTTATAGACTTTAGCATCGCAACAGGTGAGAAGGTTTCATCATAATCAAACCCTTGAGTTTGAGTGAAACCCTTTGCTACAAGTCTAGCTTTATAAGTATCCAAGTTTCCATGCATATCGGTTTTCTTCTTGAAAACCCATTTGCTTCCAACTACTTTTGAGTTAGGAGGTGGAACAACCAAGTCCCATACTTGATTGTCATGCATGGATTGCATCTCAACGCTCATGGCCTCGAGCCATTTGTCACAATCCGAATTGGACACTGCATCATGATATGTGGTTGGTTCATCTGAATCTACCACATAGCATCCATCCATGAAAAATCCGTATCTTTCAGGTGGATTACTAGTTCTACCACTTCTGCGAACTTTTTGTGTGTATTGATCAACCATTTGATCATCTTCAACATCCTCATGTTGAGTGCTAGTTTCAACAAAATGTGCATCGGGTTGTGGTTCTTGATCCTCCTCAAGATCCACTGTTCTACTGCTAGTTCCTTCCATAAGAAACTTTGCTTCTAAGAACTCACCCTTCTACAAACACCTTTCTGGCAACACCTTTGTTCCAGTGGGTCATAGAAAATAATCCCATAGAATCTCTAGGATATCCAACAAAGATGCACTTGGTGGATCTGACTTCTAACTTGTTTGGGGTGGGAGTCTTAACATAAGCCTCACAACCCAGACCCTTAAGTATGATAGAGATGGAACCCTTCCATGCCATATCTCAAAAGTGTCCTTTCCACCTTTTTGGTTGGGGCCATATTTAGAATACGGGCCGCAGAGAGCAGAGCGAAACCCCAAAATGATAGAGGTAATGTGCTTCTAGCCATCATAGATCGAACCATATCCAATAAGGTTCGATTCCTCCTCTCAGACACACCATTATGTTGTGGTGTTCCAGGTGGAGTGAGTTGTGAGACAATCCCACAACTCCTAAGATGATCTTGAAAAGCATCACTCAGGTATTCACCTCCTCTATCGGTACGGAGAACTTTAATTGACTTGTTAAGTTGATTTTCTACTTCATTCTTGAAGATTTGAACATTTCAAAAGCTTCATCTTTGTGCCTTAATAAGTACACATACCCATAGCGACTATAATCGTCGGTAAAGGTAATGAAGTATCTTTCACCATTCCTAGTCATTGGCTTAAAAGGACCACATACATCCGAATGTATGATTCCTAATAAATCTTTTGCCTTTCATTAGTTCCACTAAAGGGTGCCTTAGTCATCTTTCCTTGTAAACAAGATTCACATACATCAAATGATTATATTCATTTGTTTTTAAAAGACCATTCTTTTGAAGTGTTTGTATACGTTTCTGTTTATATGACCAAGACGACAATGCCAAAGATAGGTATCACTCAAGTCCAACTTGAGTTTCTTGGTGTTAGTATGGTACAATGAGCTATTTAGAGTATTTTCATGACCAATTCATAAATACCATTAATGGGAATGGCTTTAAAATAGAACATACCATTTAAAGAAACATGAATATCATTTTCAATAAAGGATAATACATATCCAAATTGTTTTAACAGGGCTACAGAGATATATTCCTAGTCAAACTAGGAGCATACAAAACATTGTTCAAAATCACTTCCAAACCATTTGGAAGTTTCAAGATGTAGTCACCACGGGCTTTAACTTGAACTTTAGCCCATTGCCCA
The DNA here is from genome assembly GCA_025506515.1 of Flaveria trinervia. Lineage (NCBI taxonomy): Eukaryota > Viridiplantae > Streptophyta > Magnoliopsida > Asterales > Asteraceae > Flaveria > Flaveria trinervia. Next base: position 156,999 of record JACCIX010000734.1, on the reverse strand, counting down.
TGTAGAGGCTTACATCCCTTTCTTGAAGTCGCTACTTTCTTTTGAACCCCTGCAACAAATTGCAAATGTGAGTTCCACATCCGGTATCTAATACCCATGTGTTAGAGGATATCATGTTTAAATCAATACGGATCATGTATATTGTACCTGAGGTCTGCCCGGCATCCCTCTTTGCTTTCAACTCTTGGAGATGGACAGGACAATTCCTTGCCCAATGTCCAATCTCCCCACACTTGAAGCATGGGTCGTTAGTAGCAACCTTTTGCTTTTTCTCTGTGGTTGGGTGGCACCCTTGCCACCCCTTTCCTTTTCCCCAAGCGGGTCCCTTACCCTTTCCAACCTTTGCCTTGGGTGCGGGACGAGGCCTTTTGTTGTTCCCACCTTCATTGATGGTGAGAACGGGTAAAACCCTTTTACCCATGGCCGCCTCGGCCGTTTTGAGCATTGAGTGAAGCTCACCAATGCTTTTGTCCCATGCATTCATGTTGTAGTTCAACACGAATGTCTCGAACTTCTTGGTAAGGCCATTGTCGTGGCCAATTCCTTCGAGAGGGACAATTTAGCCTCTCGAGGCGGTCAATGTGACTTTTCATCTTAAGTACATAAGATGAAACAGATTGGTTGTCGTCCATATGACATGCATGGAGTGCTCGAACCGTTTCGAAGCGCTCAACCCTTGCTTGCTGTTGGAACGTTCCTTCAGTTGGGTTATCATGTCATTTGGATTGATTCAAGTGGATTTGTAGGGAAATAGTGTTTGAAGATGGTAGTGGAGTGTAATAGAAGAGTTTGAGGAGGAGAGGATCATTTCAAGGTTGATTTGTGTCGTCTCTGGTTTGATTTTTGTTTTGGGTTAAGGAGTACATACAAATGGTACATTTGTGCTTGTATAGTGTGATTTCAGTGATCATTTTTTTAATTTAATCAATCTGATTTATTTCGTACCCTTCGCTCAATGAGAAAACGAGTCCAATTCTAAGGGATCAAACCTATGGGACTTAAGGAATAATATAAGTGCTTAGAAGCCATGAGAATCTCAACCAAATAGGTTTTGAGGTTGTTAACAAAAGCAAAGACTATTCATGCAAGAACCGTTGATGTTTAGCGTTTTCGTATTTGTGGTTTATTTACAATGTATTTTGTTTAGCCTTCGCGAATAATTGGAGGCATAAATACATAGTTACTAAATTGAACGTGAAATATATGAATATATGACAATTTTGTCGACTTAGTTAACTTCTAGTTCATTTATTACACATTGTGTTTCATTAGAACGATCGAATTAGACTCGTTTCGTAATTGTAAACAGTTTCTCGATTCTTATTGAGTGAATACAAGTTGTTCCTTAATCCTTTACTACATGAATCATTGTTTTGGGATGTAATAAAGGACTCTATATACTGAGACTTGTCATTTGGATTGATTCAAGTGGACTTGTAGGGAAATAGTGTTTCAAGATGGTAGTGGAGTGTAATAGAAGAGTTTAAGGAGGAGAGGATCAATTTCAAGGTTTTTGTGTGTCTCTTGTTTGATTTTTGTTTTGGGTTATGGAGTACATACAAATGGTATATTGTGGTTGTTTAGTGTTATTTCAGCGATCATTTTGTTTGAATATAACTAAATAAACTTAGGATTGTGCTTAGAAGGCATGAGAATCTCAACCAAATAGGTTTGGAGGTTGTTAACAAAAGCAAAAACTATTCATGCAAGAACTGTTGATGTTTAGCTTTTTCCAATTCGTGGTTCATTTCCAATGTATTTTGTTAAGCCTTCGCGAATAATTGGATGCATATATACGTAGTTACTAAATTGATCGTGAAATATAAGAATATATTATCTTTTTGGTTTTAGTTAACTTCTAATTCATTTACACATTAAGTTTCATTAGTAAGTCCGAATTAGATTCGTGTCGTAACTATAAACAGTTTCTCGATTCTTATTGAGTGAATACAAATTGTTTTAAATCCTTTACAACTGGAATCATTGTTTTGGGATGTAATAAAGGACTCTATATACTAAGACTTGTTATTTGGATTGATTCAAGTGGACCTGTAGGGAAATAGTGTTTTAAGATGGTAGTGGAGTGTAATAGAAGAGTTTGAGGAGGAGAGGATCATTCCAAGGTTGATTTGTGTTGTCTCTGGTTTGATATTTGTTTTGGGTTAAGGAGTACATACAAATGGTACATTTGTGCTTGTATAGTGTGATTTCAGTGATCATTTTGTTTGAATATAACTAAATAAACTTAGGATTGTGCTTAGAAGCCATGAGAATCTCAACCAAATAGGTTTTGAGGTTGTTAACAAAAGCAAAAACTATTCATGCAAGAACTGTTGATGTTTAGCGTTTTCGTATTTGTGGTTCATTTCCAATGTATTTTGTTAAGCCTTCACGAAAAATTGGAGGCATAAATTCATAGTTACTAAATTGAACGTGAAATATATCAATATATAACCTTTTTGTCGACTTATTTAACTTCTAATTCATTTATTACACATTGAGTTTCATTAGTAAGATCAAATTCTACTCTTTTCGTAACTGTAAACAGTTTCTCGATTCTTATTGAGTGAATACAAGTTGTTCCTTAATCCTTTACAACATGAATCATTGTTTTGGGATGTAATAAAGGACTCTATATACTAAGACTTGCCATTTGGATTGATTCAAGTGGCCTTGTAGGGAAATAGTGTTTGAAGATGGTAGTGTAGTGTAATAGAAGAGTTTGAGGAGGAGAGGATCATTTCAAGGTTGATTTGTGTTGTCTCTGGTTTGATTTTTGTTTTGGGTTAAGGAGTACATACAGATGGTACATTTGTGCTTGTATAGTGTGATTTCAGTGATCATTTTTTTTTGAATATAACTAAATAAACTTAGGATTGTGCTTAGAAGCCATGAGAATCTCAACCAAATAGGTTTTGAGGTTGTTAACAAAAGCAAAGACTATTTATGCAAGAACTTTTGATGTTTAGCGTTTTCGTATTTGTCGTTTATTTACAATGTATTTTGTTTAGCCTTCGCGAATAATTGGAGGCATAAATACATAGTTACTAAATTGAACGTGAATTATATGAATATGTAACCTTTTTGTCGACTTAGTTAACTTCTAATTCATTTATTACACATTGAGTTTCATTAGAAAGATCGAATTAGACTTGTTTCGTAAGTGTAAACAGTTTCTCGATTCTTATTGAGTGAATACAAGTTGTTCCTTAATCCTTTACAACATGAATCATTGTTTTGGGATGTAATAAAGGACTTTATATACTGAGACTTCTCATTTGGATTGATTCAAGTGGACTTGTAGGGAAATAGTGTTTGAAGATGGTAGTGGAGTGTAATAGAAGAGTTTAAGGAGGAGAGGATCAATTTCAAGGTTGATTTGTGTTGTCTCTTGTTTAATTTTTGTTTAGGGTTATGGAGTACATAAAATGGTATATTTGTGGTTGTTTAGTGTTATTTCAGCGATCATTTTGTTTGAATATAACTAAATAAACTTAGGATTGTGCTTAGAATGTTGGGTTTGTTAGACCTTTATCAAAGTTGTTTAAACATGAAAAATGCAGCGGATTTAAGCCTTAATATATTGATTCATAATCTGGAAATTAAGGTTTATAACTTAATATGAACAAACCCAAGAACATAGGATCGAATATATGTGTTTGAACTAGCTATCAAATGAAACAAACAACCAAAACAACACAATGGAACTACCTTCCATAAGCTGTCAAAATCGTGGATTTGGATGAAGATGATGATGTTCTTGAATACCAAAACACCAAGGTAGATGTCCTCAAGCTTGCATACACAAGTGCAAGTAACACTCTTTTGCTAGGATTTGGACACCAAAGATCGAACCAAGGAGCTGTTGAAAAACGATTTTTCAGCATTGTTTTTCTTCTTCAAAATGTAGAGAGAAAAAGGGTTTCTTGGTTTTTGCATGTATGAGATGAATGAATGAGATGGAGTCTCAATACAATAATAAAGAGTGTATTTTTCAAGGCACAAAATGACAAGAATGCCCCACAAGTGGGCTGCCGAATTTTTTGTTTAAATGGGTTTCCCACCCATTTTAAAACACCCCTTCTATTGAACTAACACTCCTATTAGTTATATAATAATCCTCTTACTTGTATAACTAATACACCCATTTTTATTTGATGTTATTTAACTAACTTAAATAACATTACAAATAATTTCCATGAACAAAATATCCCTATAAGTTGTTCTATCTCATATGCAACATATTTAGAAAAACCATTTTCTAAATTGTGTAAATATTTAGTTGCATGCTCATATCATCAATTAAATATTAATTGGTGTTTGCTAAACTTGTTATTGGGTATGACCCGACTTGGATCATGATGTACTAACCACATCAATCTTGTATGTGCCTTGGGCATAGAAGATCCAACATTCTCCCACTTGCACAAGGTTCATAGAAGATTGATGCAAGCAGTAATATCGCCTAACAACGGTTTACTACCCTTATACACATGACTTAAAATCCATTCAATAACATCATCCCCTTCAAGTATCCAACTTGAAATGATTTAGGTGAATCAATCAATCCTTTGTTACAGATGTCATGTTAATCCAAGGACACAGAATGATCATTCCTTGTGATTTAACTTAATTAGGCTTAGACATTATGCTCTCAACGAATAAGAGGAACAAATTCCATCTTGACTACATAGTTTCTCACAATCACCTTATGTCATTCCTGAACATAGCCTTATGTACTGACCATTATTTTGGGATGTAATAAAGGACTCTATATACTGAGACTTGTCATTTGGATTGATTCAAGTGGACTTGTAGGAAATAGTGTTTGAAATGGTAGTGGTGTGTAATAGAAGAGTTTAAGGAAAAGAGGATCAATTTCAAGGTTGATTTGTGTGTTCTCTTGTTTGATTTTTGTTTGGGTTATGGAGTACATACAATGGTACATTTGTGCTTGTTTATGTTATTTCAGCGATCATTTTGCTTGAATATAACTAAATAAACTTAAGATTGTGCTTAGAAGGCATGAGAATCTCAACCAAATAGGTTTGGAGGTTGTTAACAAAAGCAAAAACTATTCATGCAAGAACTGTTGATGTTTAGCCTTTTCCAATTTGTGGTTCATTTCCAATGTATTTTGTTAAGCCTTCGCGAATAATTGGATGCATATATACGTAGTTACTAAATTGATCGTGAAATATAAGAATATATTATCTTTTTGTCGTTTTAGTTAACTTCTAATTCATTTATCACACATTAAGTTTCATTAGTAAGTCCGAATTAGATTCGTGTCGTAACTATAAACAGTTTCTCGATTCTTATTGAGTGAATACGAATTGTTTTTTAATCCTTTACAACTGGAATCATTGTTTTGGGATGTAATAAAGGACTCTATATACCGAGATTTGTCATTTGGATTGATTCAAGTGGAGTTGTAGGGAAATAGTGTTTGAAGATAGTAGTGGAGTGTAATAGAAGAGTTTAAGGAGGAGAGGATCAATTTCAATGTTGATTTGTGTTGTCTCTTGATTGATTTTTGTTTTGGGTTATGGAGTACATACAAATTGTATATTTGTGTTTGTTTAGTGTTATTTCAGCGATCATTTTGCTTGAATATAACTAAATAAACTTAGGATTGTGCTTAGAAGCCATGAGAATCTCAACCAAATAGGTTTGGAGGTTGTTAACAAAAGCAAAAACTATTCATGCAAGAACTGTTGATGTTTAGCGTTTTCGTATTTGTGGTTCATTTCCAATGTATTTTGTTAAACCTTCGTGAATAATTGGAGGCATAAATTCATAGTTACTATATTGAACATGAAATTTATGAATATATAACCTTTTTGTCGACTTAGTTAACTTCTAATTCATTTATTACACATTGAGTTTCATTAGTAAGATCGAATTAGACTCGTTTCGTAACTGTAAACAGTTTCTCGATTCTTATTGAGTGAATACGAGTTGTTCCTTAATCCTTTACAACATGAATCATTGTTTTGGGATGTAATAAAGGACTCTATATACTAAGACTTGTCATTTGGATTGATTCAAGTGGACTTGTAGGGAAATAGTGTTTGAAGATGGTAGTGGAGTGTAATAGAAGAGTTTAAGGAGGAGAGGATCAATTTCAAGGTAGATTTGTGTTGTCTCTTGTTTGATTTTTGTTTTGGGTTATGGAGTACATACAAATGGTACATTTGTGCTTGTTTAGTGTTATTTCAGAGATCATTTTGCTTGAATATAACTAAATAAACTTAGGATTATGCTTAGAAGGCATGAGAATCTCAACCAAATAGGTTTGGAGTTTGTTAACAAAAGCAAAAACTATTCATGCAAAAACCGTTGATGTTTAGCGTTTTCGTATTTATGGTTCATTTCCAATGTATTTTGTTAAGCCTTCGGGAATAATTGGATGCATAAATACGTAGTTACTACACTGATCGTGAAATATAAGAATATATAACCTTTTTTCCATTTTAGTTAACTTCAAATTCATTTATCACACGTTAAGTTTCATTAGTAAGTCCGAATTAGATTTGTTTCGTAACTGTAAATAGTTTCTCGATTCTTATTGAGTAAATACGAGTTGTTCTTTAATCCTTTACAACTGGAATCATTGTTTTAGGATATAATAAAGGACTCTATATACCGAGATTTGTCATTTGGATTGATTGAAGTGGAGTTGTAGGGAAATAGTGTTTGAAGATGGTAGTGGAGTGTAATAGAAGAGTTTAAGGAGGAGAGGATCAATTCAATGTTGATTTGTGTTGTCTCTTGATTGTTTGTTTTGGGTTATGGAGTACATACAAATTGTATATTTGTGCTTGTTTAGTGTTATTTCAGCGATCATTTTGCTGGAATATAACTAAATAAACTTAGGATTGTGCTTAGAAGCCATGAGAATCCCAACCAAATAGGTTTGGAGGTTGTTAACAAAAGCAAAAACTATTCATGCAAGAACTGTTGATGTTTAGCGTTTTAGTATTTGTGGTTCATTTCCAATGTATTTTGTTAAACCTTCGCGAATAATTGGAGGCATAAATACATAGAAACTAAATTGAATGTGAAATATATGAATATATAACCTTTTTGTCGTCTTAGTTAACTTCTAATACATTTATTACACATTGAGTTTCATTAGTAAGATCGAATTAACTCGTTTCGTAACTTTAAACAGTTTCTCAATTCTTATTGAGAGAATACGAGTTGTTCGTTAATCCTTTACAACATGAATCATTGTTTTGGGATTTAATAAAAGGCTCTATATACTGAGACTTGTCATTGGATTGATTCAAGTGGACTTGTAGGGAAATAGTGTTGAATATGGTAGTGGAGTGTAATGGAAGAGAGTTTGAGGAGGAGAGGATCAATTTCAAGGTTGATTGTGTTGTCTCTTGTTTGATTTGTTTTTGGGTTAAGTAGTACATACAAATGGTACATTTGTGCTTGTTTAGTGTTATTTTAGTGATCATTTTGCTTGAATATAACTAATAAACTTAGGATTATGCTTAGAAGCCATGAGAATCTTAACCAATAGGTTTGGAGGTTGTTAACAATAGCAAAAACTATTCATGCAAAAACTGTTGATGTTTAGCGTTTTCGCATTTGTGGTTATTTCAATGTATTATGGTAAGCCTTCGCGAATAATTGATGCATAAATACGTAGTTACTACACTGATCGTGAAATATAAGAATATATACCTTTTTGCCATTTTAGTTAACTTCAAATTCATTTATCACACGTTAAGTTTCATTAGTAAGTCCGAATTAGATTTGTTTCGTAACTGTAAATAGTTTATCGATTCTTATTGAGTAAATACGAGTTGTTCTTAATCCTTTACAACTGGAATCATTGTTTTAGGATATAATAAAGGACTCTACTACCGAGATTTGTCATTTGGATTGATTCAAGTGGAGTTGTAGGGAAATAGTGTTTGAAGATGGTAGTGGAGTGTAATAGAAGAGTTTAAGGAGGAGAGGATCAATTTCAATGTTGATGTGTTGTCTCTTGATTGATTTTTGTTTTGGTTATGGAGTACATACAAATGTATATTTGTGCTTGTTTAGTGTTATTTCAGCGATCATTTTGCTTGAATATAACTAAATTAACTTAGGATTGTGCTTAGAAGCCATGAGAATCCAACCAAATAGGTTGGAGGTTGTTAACAAAAGCAAAAACTATTCATGCAAGAACTGTTGATGTTTAGCGTTTTAGTATTTGTGGTTCATTTCCAATGTATTTTGTTAAACCTTCGCGAATAATTGGAGGCATAAATACATAGAACGAAATTGAATGTGAAATATATGAATATATACCTTTTTGTCGTCTTAGTTAACTTCTAATACATTTATTACACATTGAGTTTCATTAGTAAGATCGAATTAGACTCGTTTCGTAACTTTAAACAGTTTCTCAATTCTTATTGAGAGAATACGAGTTGTTCATTAATCCTTTACAACATGAATCATTGTTTTGGGATGTAATAAAAGGCTCTATATACTGAGACTTGTCATTTGGATTGATTCAAGTGGACTTGTAGGGAAATAGTGTTTGAATATGGTAGTGGAGTGTAATAGAAGAGTTTGAGGAGGAGAGGATCAATTTCAAGGTTGATTAGTGTTGTCTCTTGTTTGATTTTTGTTTTGGGTTAAGTAGTACATACAAATGGTACATTTGTGCTTGTTTAGTGTTATTTTAGTGATCATTTTGCTTGAATATAACTAAATAAACTTAGGATTATGCTTAGAAGCCATGAGAATCTTAACCAAATAGGTTTGGAGGTTGTTAACAATAGCAAAAACTATTCATGCAAAAACTGTTGATGTTTAGCGTTTTCGCATTTGTGGTTCATTTTCAATGTATTATGGTAAGCCTTCGCGAATAATTGGATGCATAACTACGTAGTTACTAAATTGATCGTGAAATATAAGAATATATTACCTTTTTGTCATTTTAGTTAACTTCTAATTCATTTATGACACATTGAGTTTCATTAGTAGGATTGAATTAGACTCGTTTCGTAACTGTAAACAGTTTCTCGATTCTTATTGAGTGAATACGAGTTGTTCCTTAAACCTTTACAACTGCAATCATGGTTTTGGGATGTAATAAAGGACTCTATATACCGAGATTTGTCATTTGGATTGATTCAAGTGGAGTTGTAGGGAAATAGTGTTTGAAGATGGTAGTGGAGTGTAATAGAAAATTTTAAGGAGGAGAGGATCAATTTCAAGGTTGATTTGTGTTGTCTCTTGTTTAATTTTTGTTTTGGGTTATGGAGTACATACAAATGGTATATTTGTGGTTGTTTAGTGTTATTTCAGCGATCATTTTGCTTGAATATAACTAAATAAACTTAGGATTGTGCTTAGAAGGCATGAGAATCTCAACCAAATAGGTTTGGAGGTTGTTAACAAAAGCAAAAACTATTCATGCAAGAATTGTTGATGTTTAGCATTTTCGTATTTGTGGTTCATTTCCAATGTATTTTGTTAAACCTTCGCGAATAATTGGTGGTATAAATACATAGTAACTAAATTGAATGTGAAATATATGAATATATAACCTTTTTGTCTTCTTAGTTAACTTCTAATACATTTATTACACATTGAGTTTCATTAGTAAGATCGAATTAGACTCGTTTCGTAACTTAACTGTTTCTCATTCTTATTGAGAGAATACGAGTTGTTCGTTAATCTTTAAACCTGAATCATTGTTTTGGGATGTAACAAAGGACTCTATATACTGAGACTTGTCATTTGGATTGATTCAAGTGGACTTGTAGGGAAATAGTGTTTGAATATGGTAGTGGAGTGTAATAGAAGACTTGAGGAGGAGAGGATCAATTTCAAGGTTGATTTGTGTTGTCTCTTGTTTGATTTTTTTTTGGGTTAAGTAGTACATACAAATGGTACACTTGTGCTTGTTTAGTGTTATTTCAGTGATCATTTTGCTTGAATATAACTAAATAACTTAGGATTGTGCTTAGAAGCCATGAGAATCTCAACCAAATAGGTTTGGAGGTTGTTAACAAAAGCAAAAACTATTCATGCAAGAACTGTTGATGTTTAGCGTTTTCGTATTGTGGTTCATTTCAATGTATTTTGGTAAGCCTTCGCGAATAATTGGATGCATAACTACATAGTTACTAAATTGATCGTGAAATATAAGAATATTACCTTTTTGTCGTTTTAGTTAACTTCTAATTCATTTATTACACATTGAGTTTCATTAGTAAGATCGAATTAAACTCGTTTCGTAAGTGTAAACAGTTTCTCGATTCTTATTGAGTGAATACGAGTTGTTCTTAATCCTTTACAACATGAATCATTGTTTTGGGATGTAATAAAGGACTCTATATACTAAGACTTGTCATTTGGATTGATTCAAGTGGACTTGTAGGGAAATAGTTTTTGAAGATGGTAGTGGAGTGTAATAGAAGAGTTTAAGGAGGAGAGGATCAATTTCAAGGTAGATTTGTGTTGTCTCTTGTTTGATTTGTTTTTGGGTTATGGAGTACATACAAATGGTACATTTGTGTGTTGTTTAGTGTTATTTCAGAGATCATTTTGCTTGAATATAACTAAATAAACTTAGGATTGTGCTTAGAAGGCATGAGAATCTCAACCAAATAGGTTTGGAGGTTGTTAACAAAAGCAAAAACTATTCATGCAAAAACCGTTGATGTTTAGCGTTTTCGTATTTATGTTCATTTCCAATGTATTTTGTTAAGCCTTCGGAATAATTGGATGCATAAATACGTAGTTACTACACTGATCGTGAAATATAAGAATATATAACCTTTTGTCCATTTTAGTTAACTTCAAATTCATTTATCACACGTTAAGTTTCATTAGTAAGTCGAATTAGATTTGTTTCGTAACTGTAAATAGTTTCTCGATTCTTATTGAGTAATACGAGTTGTTCTTTAATCCTTTACAACTGGAATCATTGTTTTAGGATATAATAAAGGACTCTATATACCGAGATTTGTCATTTGGATTGATTGAAGTGGAGTTGTAGGGAAATAGTGTTTGAAGATGGTAGTGGAGTGTAATAGAAGAGTTTAAGGAGGAGAGGATCAATTTCAAGGTTGATTTGTGTTGTCTCTTGATTGATTTTGTTTTGGGTTATGGAGTACATACAAATTGTATATTTGTGCTTGTTTAGTGTTATTTCAGCGATCATTTTGCTGGAATATAACTAAATAAACTTAGGATTGTGCTTAGAAGCCATGAGAATCCCAACCAAATAGGTTTGGAGGTGTTAACAAAAGCAAAAACTATTCATGCAAGAACTGTTGATGTTTAGCGTTTTAGTATTTGTGGTTCATTTCCAATGTATTTTGTTAAACCTTCGCGAATAATTGGAGGCATAAATACATAGAAACTAAATTGAATGTGAAATATATGAATATATAACCTTTTTGTCGTCTTAGTTAACTTCTAATACATTTATTACACATTGAGTTTCATTAGTAAGATCGAATTAAACTCGTTTCGTAACTTTAAACAGTTTCTCAATTCTTATTGAGAGAATACGAGTTGTTCGTTAATCCTTTACAACATGAATCATTGTTTTGGGATTTAATAAAAGGCTCTATATACTGAGACTTGTCATTTGGATTGATTCAAGTGGACTTGTAGGGAAATAGTGTTTGAATATGGTAGTGGAGTGTAATGGAAGAGTTTGAGGAGGAGAGGATCAATTTCAAGGTTGATTAGTGTTGTCTCTTGTTTGATTTTTGTTTTGGGTTAAGTAGTACATACAAATGGTACATTTGTGCTTGTTTAGTGTTATTTTAGTGATCATTTTGCTTGAATATAACTAAATAAACTTAGGATTATGCTTAGAAGCCATGAGAATCTTAACCAAATAGGTTTGGAGGTTGTTAACAATAGCAAAAACTATTCATGCAAAAACTGTTGATGTTTAGCGTTTTCGCATTTGTGGTTTATTTTCAATGTATTATGGTAAGCCTTCGCGAATAATTGGATGCATAACTACGTAGTTACTACACTGATCGTGAAATATAAGAATATATAACCTTTTTGCCATTTTAGTTAACTTCAAATTCATTTATCACACGTTAAGTTTCATTAGTAAGTCCGAATTAGATTTGTTTCGTAACTGTAAATAGTTTATCGATTCTTATTGAGTAAATACGAGTTGTTCTTTAATCCTTTACAACTGGAATCATTGTTTTAGGATATAATAAAGGACTCTACATACCGAGATTTGTCATTTGGATTGATTCAAGTGGAGTTGTAGGGAAATAGTGTTTGAAGATGGTAGTGGAGTGTAATAGAAGAGTTTAAGGAGGAGAGGATCAATTTCAATGTTGATTTGTGTTGTCTCTTGATTGATTTTTGTTTTGGGTTATGGAGTACATACAAATTGTATATTTGTGCTTGTTTAGTGTTATTTCAGCGATCATTTTGCTTGAATATAACTAAATTAACTTAGGATTGTGCTTAGAAGCCATGAGAATCCCAACCAAATAGGTATGGAGGTTGTTAACAAAAGCAAAAACTATTCATGCAAGAACTGTTGATGTTTAGCGTTTTAGTATTTGTGGTTCATTTCCAATGTATTTTGTTAAACCTTCGCGAATAATTGGAGGCATAAATACATAGAAACGAAATTGAATGTGAAATATATGAATATATAACCTTTTTGTCGTCTTAGTTAACTTCTAATACATTTATTACACATTGAGTTTCATTAGTAAGATCGAATTAGACTCGTTTCGTAACTTTAAACAGTTTCTCAATTCTTATTGAGAGAATACGAGTTGTTCATTAATCCTTTACAACATGAATCATTGTTTTGGGATGTAATAAAAGGCTCTATATACTGAGACTTGTCATTTGGATTGATTCAAGTGGACTTGTAGGGAAATAGTGTTTGAAGATGGTAGTGGAGTGTAATAGAAGAGTTTGAGGAGGAGAGGATCAATTTCAAGGTTGATTTGTGTTGTCTCTTGTTTGATTTTTGTTTTGCGTTAAGTAGTACATACAAATGGTACATTTGTGCTTGTTTAGTGTTATTTCAGTGATCATTTTGCTTGAATATAACTAAATAAACTAAGGATTGTGCTTAGAAGCTATGAGAATCTTAACCAAATAGGTTTTGAGGTTGTTAACAAAAGCAAAAACTATTCATGCAAGAACTGTTGATGTTTAGCGTTTTCGTATTTGTGGTTCATTTCCAATGTATTTTGTTAAGCCTTCGCGAATAATTGGATGCATAAATACGTAGTTACTAAACTGATCGTGAAATATAAGAATATATTACCTTTTTGTCATTTTAGTTAACTTCTAATTCATTTATGAAACATTGAGTTTCATTAGAAAGATAGAATTAGACTCGTTCGTAACTGTAAACAGTTTCTCGATTCTATTGAGTGAATACGAGTTGTTCCTTAAACCTTTACAACTGCAATCATGGTTTTGGGATGTAATAAAGGACTCTATATACCGAGATTGTCATTTGGATTGATTCAAGTGGAGTTGTAGGGAAATAGTGTTTGAAGATGGTAGTGGAGTGTAATAGAAAATTTTAAGGAGGAGAGGATCAATTTCAAGGTTGATTTTGGTTGTCTCTTGTTTAATTTGTTTTGGGTTATGGAGTACATACAAATGGTATATTGTGGTTGTTTAGTGTTATTTCAGCGATCATTTTGCTTGAATATAACTAAATAAACTTAGGATTGTGCTTAGAAGGCATGAGAATCTCAACCAAATAGGTTTGGAGGTTGTTAACAAAAGCAAAAACTATTCATGCAAGAATTGTTGATGTTTGCATTTTTTGTATTTGTGGTTCATTTCCAATGTATTTTGTTAAACCTTCGCGAATAATTGGTGGTATAAATACATAGTAACTAAATTGAATGTGAAATATATGAATATATAACCTTTTTGTCTTCTTAGTTAACTTCTAATACATTTATTACACATTGAGTTTCATTAGTAAGATCGAATTAGACTCGTTTCGTAACTTTAAACTGTTTCTCAATTCTTATTGAGAGAATACGAGTTGTTCGTTAATCCTTTAAACCATGAATCATTGTTTTGGGATGTAACAAAGGACTCTATATACTGAGACTTGTCATTTGGATTGATTCAAGTGGACTTGTAGGGAAATAGTGTTTGAATATGGTAGTGGAGTGTAATAGAAGACTTTGAGGAGGAGAGGATCAATTTCAAGGTTGATTTGTGTTGTCTCTTGTTTGATTTTTTTTTTGGGTTAAGTAGTACATACAAATGGTACACTTGTGCTTGTTTAGTGTTATTTCAGTGATCATTTTGCTTGAATATAACTAAATAAACTTAGGATTATGCTTAGAAGCCATGAGAATCTCAACCAAATAGGTTTGGAGGTTGTTAACAATAGCAAAAACTATTCATGCAAGAACTGTTGATGTTTAGCGTTTCCGTATTTGTGGTTCATTTTCAATGTATTATGGTAAGCCTTCGCGAATAATTGGATGCATAACTACATAGTTACTAAATTGATCGTGAAATATAAGAATATATTACCTTTTTGTCGTTTTAGTTAACTTCTAATTCATTTATTACACATTGAGTTTCATTAGTAAGATCGAATTAAACTCGTTTCGTAAGTGTAAACAGTTTCTCGATTCTTATTGAATGAATACGAGTTGTTCCTTAATCCTTTACAACATGAATCATTGTTTTGGGATGTAATAAAGGACTCTATATACTAAGACTTGTCATTTGGATTGATTCAAGTAGACTTGTTGGGAAATAGTGTTTGAAGATGGTAGTGGAGTGTAATAGAAGAGTTTAAGGAGGAGAGGATCAATTTCAAGGTTGATTTGTGTTGTCTCTTGTTTGATTTTTGTTTTGGGTTATGGAGTACATACAAATGGTATATTTGTGGTTGTTTAGTGTTATTTCAGCGATCATTTTGCTTGAATATAACTAAATAATCTTAGGGTTGTGCTTAGAAGGCATGAGAATCCCAACCAAATAGGTTGGAGGTTGTTAACAAAAGCAAAAACTATTCATGCAAGAACTGTTGATGTTTAGTTTTTCCAATTTGTGGTTCATTTCCAATGTATTTTTTTTAAGCCTCGCGAATAATTGGATGCATATATATGTAGTTACTAATTGATCGTGAAATATAATATATTATCTTTTTGTCGTTTTAGTTAACTTCTAATTCATTTATCACACATTAAGTTTCATTAGTAAGTCCGAATTAGATTCGTGTTGTAACTATAAACAGTTTCTCGATTCTTATTGAGTGAATACGAATTGTTCTTTAATCCTTTACAACTGGAATCATTGTTTTGGGATGGAATAAAGGACTCTATATACTAAGACTTGTCATTTGGATTGATTCAAGTGGACTTGTAGGGAAATAGTGTTTGAAGATAGTAGTGGAGTGTAATAGAAGAGTTTGAGGAGGAGAGGATCATTTCAAGGTTGATTTGTGTTGTCTCTGGTTTGATATTTGTTTTGGGTTAAGGAGTACATACAAATGGTACATTTGTGCTTGTATAGTGTGATTTCAGTGATCATTTTGTTTGAATATAACTAAATAAACTTAGGATTGTGCTTAGAAGCCATGAGAATCTCAACCAAATAGGTTTTGAGGTTGTTAACAAAAGCAAAAACTATTCATGCAAGAACTGTTGATGTTTAGCGTTTTCGTATTTGTGGTTCATTTCCAATGTATTTTGTTAAGCCTTCGCGAATAATTGGAGGCATAAATACATAGTTACTAAATTGAACGTGAAATATATGAATATATAACCTTTTTGTCGACTTAGTTAACTTCTAATTCATTTATTACACATTGAGTTTCATTAGTAAGATCGAATTAGACTCGTTTCGTAACTGTAAACAGTTTCTCGATTCTTATTGAGTGAATACGAGTTGTTCCTTAATCCTTTACAACATGAATCATTGTTTTGGGATGTAATAAAGGACTCTATATACTAAGACTTGTCATTTGGATTGATTCAAGTGGACTTGTAGGCAAATAGTGTTTGAAGATGGTAGTGGAGTGTAATAGAAGAGTTTAAGGAGGAGAGGATCAATTTCAAGGTTGATTTGTGTTGTCTCTTGTTTGATTTTTGTTTTGGGTTATGGAGTACATACAAATGGTACATTTGTGCTTGTTTAGTGTTATTTCAGTGATCATTTTGCTTGAATATAACTAAATAAACTTAGGATTGTGCTTAGAAGGCATGAGAATCTCAACCAAATAGGTTTGGAGTTTGTTAACAAAAGCAAAAACTATTCATGCAAGAACTGTTGATGTTTAGCGTTTTCGTATTTGTGGTTCATTTCCAATGTATTTTGTTAAGCCTTCGGGAATAATTGGATGCATAAATACGTAGTTACTACACTGATCGTGAAATATAAGAATATATAACCTTTTTACGTTTTAGTTAACTTCAAATTCATTTATCACACGTTAAGTTTCATTAGTAAGTCCGAATTAGATTCGTTTCGTAACTGTAAATAGTTTCTCGATTCTTATTGAGTGAATACGAGTGTTCTTTAATCCTTTACAACTGGAATCAGTTTTTAGGGTATAATAAAAAGACTCTATATGTTGGGGGTTTAAACATGTTTATAAAAGTTCATATAACCTTATTTATATGAAAACGCAGCGGATATAAGATTTAAAACATGTTATAAGATGATTATTAAACCAATTTAATGTGAACCCTAAAGCCATGGATCATTATACAAATACATACAATGAAAGAAACATAAAAGTTAAGAACACAACCTTTGGAGCTGCAGAGAACCGAAATAAAAGAGATGAAAAGGATGTGTCTTGTGGCTAAACTTCAAGGTAGAAGTTCTCAAGATAGCATACCCCAAGCTATCAACAAAACACCTTGAATGCTAGGATCTTTGACACCAATTTCCAGCTACAAAACACCTTTTGTGGGCTGAAAATCTGCTTCCTTTTCTGCCCAAAACCGTGAGATAGAGAGAGAGAGTAGAGAGAGAGCTTTGGTTGTGTGTGTTCTTGGATGTGATAGAATGAATGAGTGTTCAAGTGTCCAAGACTTGCATGTCTTGGAACTAATAAAATTGGGCATCCAAGACCAAAGGGGCGGCCGAAAATGGCCCCCTTTAGTTTTCCCTCTCAATTCAAATTTATAAAAAATACAATCACATCCCTTGTTTTATAAAATTAAAACCATTTTAATTTATATCACTAACACACACTATTATTTGCCATTGCTTAACTAAGTTAAATAATGTACAAATAATCTTTTATGAACAAATTATCTATATAATGATGTTCATCTACAAAAGCAATAATTAGAAAATCCAATTTTCTAAATTGTGTCATTATTTATTTGCGTGATCTTATCAACAAATAAATTACCTTTTGTGTTGTTTGGCTTGTTATTGGGTATGACCCGACTTGGATCATATTACACTAGCCACATCAATTTAATATGAATCTTGGGCAGATCAATACTTTCAATCTCCCACTTGCACAAGATTTATAGAAGATTGATGCAAGCAGCAAATAACGCCTAGCAACGGTTTGCTACCCCTAATGTATATGACTAAGTGCCATTCAATAACATTATCCTTTCAAGTACCTTACTTGATATGTTTTAGGTGAATTAATCATCTATCCTTTTGTTGCAGATGTCATGTTAAATCCAAGAGACACAGAATTGTCATTCTCTGATGATTTAACTTTAGCAGGCCTTAGACATCAACTCTCAACGAATAAGAGGAACAAATTCCATCTCGATTACATACGTCTCTCACAATCACCTCATGTTATACCTGAACTCAACCTTATGTACTGCCTTTTTCAGAACAGCAAAGAACTAAGTCAAGGTACAATACTTGGTGAATATCAAGGCCCAATATGTATCTCAGGTCTGAGGATACAATGATATTCGCCTTTACTCAAAATCTCTTATGACAAATCAGCAAGATTCCATGCAGAAATAATTGAGAGCGGGTCAGTCCAATATCTATATCCCATAGATATCAATGAACCTTGGTAGCAACCTCTTGCTGTATATTCATACCATATGAATATCAACCAATCCAAGTTCATTATAGTCTTATATTTATAGTTGTTCCCACAAGTATAATCGACGCGGACGTTTAGAATAACTTATTTATTCATGGATTAAACATGCTAAATGGAAGAACAAATGAAATTATAACTATATAATTAAGTCAAATAACATTAGTTCCAATATCTATATGCAAAATACAACATCAAACCCAGTCACTTGAATATCTAAGTCCCATGGCACAAACATGACCCTCATGCTTTGCCTTTTCGAGGAGCTTTGTGAGTGGATCCGTAACATTTTTATCAGTGTGAACTTTGCGAATACATATCTTTCCCTTTTCAACTTCATCCCTTATGTAGTTGAATCTCCGTTCAATGTGCCGAGTCTTTTGATGAGCACGAGGTTCCTTGATTTGAGCAATCGCACCCTCGTTGTCACAAAAGATCTCTAGGGGATCCTGAATGGAAGGGACTACCCCTAGATCGGCTATGAATTTCTTCAGCCATGCAGCTTCCTGTGCTGCCATTGAAGCGGCGACGTATTCTGACTCTGTAGTGGACAACGCTACGACTTCTTGCTTTGAGCTTTTCCAAGAAATAGCTCCCCCATTCAGAATAAAGATGTACCCTGATTGAGATCGTGAATCATCACGATCGGTTTGGAAACTCGCATCCGTGTAACCTTTACAACGAGTTCCTCTTCACCAGATCCGTAGATCAAGAACATGTCCTTAGTCCTCCTTAGGTACTTTAGAATGTTCTTGACAGCGATCCAATGACTATCACCAGGATTTTGCTGGTATCTACTTGTCATGCTCAAAGAGCATGACACGTCTGGTCTAGTGCATATCATTGCATACATGATGGATCCAATAGCAGATGCATATGGATAGCCTTCATTCTATTTTGCTCCTCCTTTGAGCTTGGACATTGAGTTGTACTCAATATTGTCCCTCTCTTAATAGGTACAGTACCTTTCTTAGAGTTTTCCATCTTCAATCTTTTCAAGATTTTGTCAATGTATGCACTTTGATTCAAACCAATTAGCCGTCTTGATCTATCCCTATAGATCTTTATTCCCAGAATATAGGCAGCTATCACCAAGATCCTTGATGGAAAAACAACTTCCAAGCCAGGTTTTTACACCTTCTATGGTTGGAATGTCGTTTCCAAACAGTAGTATGTCATCAACATATAATACTAGGAAGGTTATTGTGCTCCCACTAGCCTTCTTATACACGCAAGCCTCATCAGCGTTTTTGATGAAGCCAAATTTCTTTACTTCATCATCAAAACGGTGATTCCAACTTCTTGATGCTTGTTTCAATCCATAGATTGATTTCATTAACTTGCATACTTTATTAGGATATTTTGGATCGACAAAACCTTCAGGCTGAACCATATAGACATCTTCCTCAAGATATCCATTTAGGAAAGCGGTTTTGACATCCATTTGCCAAATCTCATAATCATAATGAGCTGCTATGGCAAATAATATCCTTATAGACTTAAGCATTGCAACAGGTGAGAAGGTTTCATCATAATCACCCCTTGACTTTGAGTGAAACCCTTTGCTACAAGTCTAGCTTTGTAAGTATCCAAGTTTCCATACATATCAGTTTTCTTCTTGAAAACCCACTTACTTCCAACTATTTTGGAATTAAGAGGTGGCACGACAAGTTCCCAAACTTGATTGTCATACATGGATTGCATCTCAACGTTCATGGCCTCAAGCCATTTGTCACAATCCAAATTGGACACTGCATCATGATATGTGGTTGGTTCATCTAAATCCACCATATAGCATCCATCCATGAAAAATCCGTATCTGTCAGGTGGATTACTAGTTCTACCACTTCTGCGAACGTTTTGTGTGTATCGATCAACCGCTTGATCATCCTCAACATCCTCACGTTGAGTGCTAGTTTCAACCAAACGTGCACCGGGCTGTGTTTCTTGATCCTCCTCAAGATCCACTGTTCTACTGCTAGTTCCTTCCATAAGGAACTTAGTTTCTAAGAACTCACCCTTTCTGGCAAAAAACACCTTTTGTTCCAGTGGATCATAGAAATAATATCCCATAGAATCTCTAGGATATCCAACAAAGATACACTTGGTGGATCGGACATCTAATTTGTTTGGGGTGAGAGTCTTAACATAAACCTCACAACCCCAGACCCTTAAGTACGATAAGGATGGAACTCTTCCATGCCATATCTCAAAAGGTGTCTTTTCCACCTTTTTGGTTGGGGCCATATTCAGAATACGGGCTGCAGAGAGCAAAGCGAAACCCCAAAATGATAGAGGTAATGTGCTTCTAGCCATCATAGATCGAACCATATCCAATAAGGTTCGATTCCTCCTCTCAGACACACCATTATGTTGTGGTGTTCCAGTGGAGTGAGTTGTGAGACAATCCCACAACTCCTAAGATGATCTTGAAAAACATCACTTAGGTATTCGCCACCTCTATCGGTGCGGAGAATTTTAATTGACCTGTTGAGTTGATTTTCTAC
Organism: Flaveria trinervia; assembly: GCA_025506515.1. Taxonomy (NCBI): domain Eukaryota; kingdom Viridiplantae; phylum Streptophyta; class Magnoliopsida; order Asterales; family Asteraceae; genus Flaveria; species Flaveria trinervia. The sequence goes on along the minus strand of JACCIX010000734.1, from coordinate 136,440 downwards.
TTCATTCTTGAAGATTTTGAACATTTCAAAAGCTTCATCTTTGTGCCTTAATAAGTACACATACCCATAGCGACTGTAATCGTCGGTAAAGGTAATGAAGTATCTTTCACCATTCCTAGTCATTGGCTTAAAAGGACCACATACATCCGAATGTATGATACCTAATAATCTTTTGCCCTTTCGTTAGTTCCACTAAAGGGTGCCTTAGTCAATTTACCTTGTAAACAAGATTCACATACATCAAATGAATCACATTCATTTGTTTTTAAAAGACCGTTCTTTTGAAGTGTTTGTATACGTTTCTTGTTTATATGACCAAGGTGACAATGCCAAAGGTAGGTATCATTCAAATCTAATTTGAGTCTTTTGGTGGTTGCTTGGTACATGGAGCTATCATATGTTACGTTTTCATGAACCAATTCATAAATACCATTACAAGGTATAGCTTTAAAATAAAATACATGATTTAAAGAAACATGAATATCATTGTCAACAAACTTGAAATCATAATCATATTGTCTTAAACGGGAAACAGAAATTATGTTCCTAGTCAAACTAGGAGCATACAACACATTATATAAAATGACTTCCAAACCACTTGGAAGCTTCAAATGTAGTCTCCTCGGGCTTCAACGTGAACCTTTGCACCATTACCCATGAATAGACTTATTTCCCCTTTTGCATAATGCTCATTTCTTTTGAACCCCTGCAATAAATTGCAAATGTGAGTTCCACATCCGGTATCTAATACCCATGTGTTAGAAGAAATAACATTTAGCTCAACATGTATCATGTAAATTATACCTGAGGTTTGCCCTGCATCCCTCTTTTCTCTTAACTCTTTGAGATAGACTGGACAATTTCTCATCCAATGCCCTATCTCACCACATTTGAAGCATGGGTCATTTGCAGCAACCTTTTGCTTCTTCTCCTTGGGCTTCGGAGGTTCCGCCCTAACAACCATCTTCCCCTTTCTTCCAACGTGCCCCTTTCCTTTGGCAACATTTGCCTTAGGAGGGGGTAGAGACCTCTTCTTTCTCCCACCTTCATTAATGGTGAGAACGGGTAAAACCCTTTTTCCCATTCCCGCCTCAGCTGATTTGAGCATCGAATGAAGTTCATTTATGCTCTTGTCCCATCCGTTCATGTTGTAATTCATGACGAATGCCTCAAACCTTTTAGATAGGCCATTAAGGATCAAATCCGTGCCCAACTCCTTTGAGACAGGACATTTAGCCTTTGAAGGCGGTCGATGTGGCTTTTCATCTTAAGAACATAAGATGAAACTGATTGGGATTCTTCCATCCGACATGCATGAAGTGCTCGAACCGTTTCGAAGCGCTCCACTCTAGCTTGTTGTTGGAACGTTTCCCGCAACTGAGTGATCATGTCATAGGCTCCATGGAGCTCATACTCCTTTTGGAGTTCGGGTGTCATACTTGCTAACATTAAGCAAGAGAGTTGGACGGAGTCTTCCACATATTTAACCCAATCATTATAGGCCTCCACATCCTCCTCGTTAGGTTCATCGGGGATGGGATCATCAAGAATGTAGGCCCGCTTTTCTTGCTTGAGAACAATTCTCAAGTTGCGGTACCAATCCATGAAGTTGTTAGGTGTTAGACGATCCCTTTGAAGGATCGCCCTAAGAGATTGGTTGTTTTGGTTTGGTACATCGTTATTAGCGTTGGTGTGGTCGGCCATCTACAAGATTTTACAAAGTTTCCATTTTAGTAATCGTTGATATAATTATATATTTCAATTATTAATACCCTTTACGTCTCATAGATTATTAAAAAAATTTTTTAGAATCCAACGTTATATTTAAATATTGGTTAGGTGACCTTTATCCCACTAAGAGTTTGCAAGTAACCTAAGTGTTGTGTAAAAGGATGGTGTTTAACTTGTTTCTCAAAAGGGATTTGTAATTTCACAATTCTTGTTTTAGAAAAGTTCATGTAGTATATGATTGTATGCATTCAACCATATGGTATCCATTTGGTTCTTTTAAATAAAACCCATTTTATTTTGCAAACCAATAACTCCTTTTATAGACCCATTCTATTTAGCTTAATGATTTGAGAACCAATTACATGTAATAGTTTGTTCTAGTTGATGGTTTGTTAATGACATCCAAATATCCAAAACAAAAAACATCATAAGCATTCAACCAAGCATAACCAAATAATCCAAATATGCATAACAAAGTATACTAAGTTGAGCACACTTGTTTAGCCAAAACAAGTGTGTCAAAAGGTCTTGTCCTAAGGGTTAAGAACATGACACATGGTTGACAAAAGGCACTCCCACTTGAATCCACATCTTCAAGCATCCTCTTTGTCCATCTTTTCTTCAAGTCTTGATCTTGAACATCCTTACAAAATATGTATCCTAATACATTTTTCTAGTAAAGATAGACTCCTAATCTATTTTTATTACAAACCATATGAATGAATAGATTACAAAACAAGACTTGAAATAAAATAAATATTACATGCCCAAATGAATATAACATGACAACCAATCATTCAATCCAAATGGTCTAGACTTTGTTATGCATAATCAACAACATGAGCAAACATACATAAGAAATCGATTTTCCAGCCCCTTGTGGCCCATGTTTTTGGCCAACATAAACCAAGAACAAATGGGTTTAGAACACATAAACAATCATATAATAATCTAGAGTTTTAAGATCCTAATATGCATAAAGTAGCATCTTTAAAACACCAAAAGGGGGCAAAAGGCAGACCCTAACTCACGGATTTTTGTGTGTCAAGCAACACAAAACCGTGAACTAGTAATGAGAAACATGTATGTATATGTATAAGTGGCTCTTGATGCCATTTGTTGGGGTTTAAACATACCTTATTTATATGAAAAACGCAGCGGATATAAGATTTAAAACATGTTAATAAGATGATTATTAAACCCATTTAATGTGAACCCCAAGCCATGGATCATTATACAAAATACATACAATGAAAGAAACATAAAAGTTAAGAACCACAACCTTTGGAGCTGCAGAGAACCAAAATAAAAGAGATGAAAAGGATGTGTTCTTGTGGCTAAACTTCAAGGTAGAAGTTCTCAAGATAGCATACCCCAAGCCTATCAACAAAACACCTTGAATGCTAGGATCTTTGACACCAATTTCCAGCTACAAAACACCTTTTGTGGGCTGAAAATCTGCTTCCTTTTCTGCCCAAAACCGTGAGATAGAGGAGAGAGTAGAGAGAGAGCTTTGGTTGTGTGTGTTCTTGGATGTGATAGAATGAATGAGTGTTCAAGTGTCCAAGACTTGCATGTCTTGGAACTAATAAAATTTGGGCATCCAAGACCAAAGGGACGGCCGAAAATGGCCCCCTTTAGTTTTCCCTCTCAATTCAAATTTTATAAAAAATATAATCACATCCCTTGTTTTATAAAATTAAAACCATTTTAATTTTATATCACTAACACACACTATTATTTTCCATTGCTTAAATAATTTAAATAATGTACAAATAATCTTTTATGAACAAATTATCTATATAATGATATTCATCTACAAAAGCAATAATTTAGAAAATCCAATTTTCTAAATTGGTGTCATTATTTATTTGTGTGATCTTATCAACAAATAAATTACCTTTTGGTGTTTGTTTGGCTTGTTATTGGGTATGACCCGACTTGGATCATATTACACTAGCCACATCAATTTAATATGAATCTTGGGCAGATCAATACTTTCACTATATACTGAGATTTGTCATTTGGATTGATTCAAGTGGACTTGTAGGGAATAGTGTTTGAAGATGGTAGTGGAGTGTAATAGAAGAGTTTAAGGAGGAGAGGATCAATTTCAATGTTGATTTGTGTTGTCTCTTGATTGATTTTTGTTTTGGGTTATGAGTACATACAAATTGTATATTTTGGTTGTTTAGTGTTATTTCAGCGATCATTTTGATTGAATATACTAAATAAACTTAGGATTGTGCTTAGAAGGCATGAGAATCTCAACCAAATAGGTTTGGAGGTTGTTAACAAAAGCAAAAACTATTCATGCAAGAACTGTTGATGTTTAGCTTTTTCCAATTTGTGGTTCATTTCCAATGTATTTTGTTAAGCCTTCGCGAATAATTGGATGCATAAATACGTATTACTAAATTGAACGTGAAATATAAGAATATATAACCTTTTTGCCGTTTTCGTTAACTTCAAATTCAATTATCAAACGTTAAGTTTCATTAGTAAGTCCGAATTAGATTCGTTTCGTAACTGTAAATAGTTTCTTGATTCCTATTGAGTGAATACGAGTTTTCTTTAATCCTTTACTACTGGAATCATTGTTTTAGGATATAATAAAGGACTCTATATACCGAGATTTGTCATCTGGATTGATTCAAGTGGAGTTGTAGGGAATAGTGTTTGAAGATGGTAGTGGAGTTTAATAGAAGAGTTTAAGGAGGAGAGGATCAATTTCAATGTTGATTTGTGTTGTCTCTTGATTGATTTTTGTTTTGGGTTATGGAGTACATACAATTGTATATTTGTGCTTGTTTAGTGTTTATTTCAGCGATCATTTTGCTTGAATATAACTAAATAAACTTAGGATTGTGCTTAGAAGGCATGAGAATCTCACCAAATAGGTTTGGAGGTTGTTAACAAAAGCAAAAACTATTCATGCAAGAACTGTTGATGTTTAGCTTTTTCCAATTTGTGGTTCATTTCCAATGTATTTTGTTAAGCCTTCGCGAATAATTGGATGCATAATACGTAGTTACTAAATTGAACGTGAAATATAAGAATATATAACCTTTTTGCCGTTTTCGTTAACTTCAAATTCAATTATCAAACGTTAAGTTTCATTAGTAAGTCCGAATTAGATTCGTTTCGTAACTGTAAATAGTTTCTTGATTCCTATTGAGTGAAGACGAGTTGTTCTTCAATCCTTTACAACTGGAATCATTGTTTTAGGATATAATAAAGGACTCTATATACCGAGATTTGTCATTTGGATTGATTCAAGTGGAGTTGTAGGGAAATAATGTTTGAAGATGGTAGTGGAGTGTAATAGAAGAGTTTAAGGAGGAGAGGATCAATTTCAAGGTTGATTTGTGTTGTCTCTTGTTTGATTTTTGTTTTGGGTTTGGAGTACATACAAATGGTACATTTGTGCTTGTTTAGTGTTATTTCAGTGATCATTTTGCTTGAATATAACTAAATAAACTTAGGATTGTGCTTAGAAGGCATGAGAATCTCAACCAAATAGGTTTGGAGTTTGTTAACAAAAGCAAAAACTATTAATGCAAGAACTGTTGACGTTTAGCGTTTTCGTATTTGTGGTTCATTTCCAATGTATTTTGTTAAGCCTTCACGAATAATTAGATGCATAAATACATAGTTACTAAATTGAAAGTGAAATATATGAATATATAACCTTTTTGTCGATTTAGTTAACTTCTAATTCATTTATTACACATTGAGTTTCATTAGTGAGATCGAATTAGACTCGTTTCGTAACTGTAAACAGTTTCTCGATTTTTATTGAGTGAATACGAGTTGTTTCTTAATCCTTTAAAACATGAATCATTGATTTGGGATGTGATAAAGGACTCTATATACTGACACTTGTCATTTGGATTGATTCAAGTGGACTTGTAGGGAAATAGTGTTTGAAGATGGTAGTGGTGTGTAATAGAAGAGTTAAGGAGAAGAGGATCAATTTCAAGGTTGATTTGTGTTGTCTCTTGTTTGATTTTTGTTTTGGGTTATGGAGTACATACAAATGGTACATTTGTGCTTGTTTAGTGTTATTTCAGTGATCGTTTTGCTTGAATATAACTAAATAAACTTAAGATTGTGCTTAGAATGCATGAGAATCTCTACCAAATAGGTTTGGAGGTTGTTAACAAAAGCAAAAACTATTCATGCAAGAACTGTTGATGTGTAGCGTTTTCGTATTTGTGGTTCATTTCCAATGTATTTTGTTAAGCCTACGCGAATAATTGGATGCATAAATACGTAGTTACTAAACTGATCGTGAAATATAAGAATATATTACCTTTTTGTCGTTTTAGTTAACTTCTAATTCATTTATTACACATTGAGTTTCATTAGTAAGATCGAATTAGACTCGTTTCGTAACTGTAAACAGTTTCTCGATTCTTATTGAGTGAATACGAGTTGTTCCTTAAACCTTTACAACTGGAATCATTGTTTTGGGATGTAATAAAGGACTCTATATACTGAGACTTGTCATTTGGATTGATTCAAGTGGACTTGTAGGGAAATAGTGTTTGAAGATGGTAGTGGAGTGTAATAGAAGAGTTTAAGGAGGAGAGGATCAATTTCAAGGTTGATTTGTGTTGTCTCTTGTTTGATTTATGTTTTGTGTTAAGTAGTACATACAAATGGTACATTTGTGCTTGTTTAGTGTTATTTCAGTGATCATTCTGCTTGAATATAACTAAATAAACCAAGGATTGTGCTTAGAAGCCATGAGAATCTAAACCAAATAGGTTTTGAGGTTGTTAACAAAAGTAAAAACTATTCATGCAAGAACTGTTGATGTTTAGCTTTTCCAATTTGTGGTTCATTTCCAATGTATTTTGTTAAGCCTTCGCGAATAATTGGATGCATAATACGTAGTTACTAAATTGAACGTGAAATATAAGAATATATAACCTTTTTGCCGTTTTCGTTAACTTCAAATTCAATTATCAAACGTTAAGTTTCATTAGTAAGTCCGAATTAGATTCGTTTCGTAACTGTAAACAGTTTCTTGATTCCTATTGAGTGAATACGAGTTGTTCTTTAATCCTTTACTACTGGAATCATTGTTTTAGGATATAATAAAGGACTCTATATACCGAGATTTGTCATCTGGATTGATTCAAGTGGAGTTGTAGGGAAATAGTGTTTGAAGATGGTAGTGGAGTTTAATAGAAGAGTTTAAGGAGGAGAGGATCAATTTCAATGTTTATTTGTGTTGTCTCTTGATTGATTTTTGTTTTGGGTTATGGAGTACATACAATGTATATTTGTGCTTGTTTAGTGTTATTTCAGCGATCATTTTGTTTGAATATAACTAAATAAACTTAGGATTGTGCTTAGAAGCCATGAGAATCTCAACCAAATAAGTTTTGAGGTTGTTAACAAAAGCAAAAACTATTCATGCAAGAACTGTTGATGTTTAGCGTTTTCGTATTTGTGGTTCATTTCCAATGTATTTTGTTAAGCCTTCGCAAATAATTAGAGGCATAAATACATAGTTACTAAATTGAACGTGAAATATATGAATATATAACCTTTTTGTCGTCTTAGTTAACTTCTAATACATTTATTACACATTGAGTTTCATTAGTAAGATCGAATTAGACTCGTTTCGTAACTGTAAACAGTTTCTCGATTCTTATTGAGTGAATACGAGTTGTTCGTTAAACCTTTACAACTGGAATCATTGTTTTGGGATGTAATAAAGGACTCTATATACTGAGACTTGTCATTTGGATTGATTCAAGTGGACTTGTAGGGAAATAGTGTTTGAAGATGGTAGTGGTGTGTAATAGAAGAGTTTAAGGAGAAGAGGATCAATTTCAAGGTTGATTTGTGTTGTCTCTTGTTTGATTTTTGTTTCGGGTTATGGAGTACATACAAATGGTACATTTGTGCTTGTTTAGTGTTATTTCAGCGATCATTTTGCTTGAATATAACTAAATAAACTTAAGATTGTGCTTAGAAGGCATGAGAATCTCAACCAAATAGGTTTGGAGGTTGTTAACAAAAGCAAAAACTATTCATGAAAGAACTGTTGATGTTTAGCGTTTTCGTATTTGTGGTTCATTTCCAATGTATAATGGTAAGCCTTCGCGAATAATTGGATGCATAAATATGTAGTTACTTAATTGATCGTGAAATATAAGAATATATTACCTTTTCGTCGTTTTAGTTAAATTCTAATTCATTTATTACACATTGAGTTAGTAAGATCGAATTAGACTCGTTTCGTAACTGTAAATAGTTTCTCGATTCTTATTGAGTGAATACGAGTTGTTCCTTAAACATTTACAACTGGAATCATTGTTATGGGATGTAATAAAGGACTCTATATACTAAGACTTGTCATTTTGATTGATTCAAGTGGACTTGTAGGGAAATAGTGTTTGAAAATGGTAGTTCAGTGTAATAGAAGAGTTTAAGGAGGAGAGGATCAATTTCAAAGTTGATTTGTGTTGTCTCTAGTTTAATTTTTGTTTTGGGTTAAGGAGTACATACAAATGGTACATTTGTGCTTGTTTTGTGTGATATCAATGATCATTTTGTTTAAATATAACTAAATAAACTTAGGATTGTGCTTAGAAGCCATGAGAATCTCAACCAAATAGGTTTTGAGGTTGTTAACAAAAGCAAAAACTATTCATGCAAGAAGTGTTGATGTTTAGCGTTTTCGTATTTGTGGTTCATTTCCAATGTATTTTGTTAAGCCTTCGCGAATAATTGGAGGCATAATACGTAGTTACTAAATTGAACGTGAAATATAAGAATATATAACCTTTTTGCCGTTTTCGTTAACTTCAAATTCAATTATCAAACGTAAGTTTCATTAGTAAGTCCGAATTAGATTAGTTTCGTAACTGTAAATAGTTTCTTGATTCCTATTGAGTGAAGACGAGTTGTTCTTCAATCCTTTACAACTGGAATCATTGTTTTAGGATATAATAAAGGACTCTATATACCGAGATTTGTCATTGGATTGATTCAAGTGGAGTTGTAGGGAAATATGTTTGAAGATGGTAGTGGAGTGTAATAGAAGAGTTTAAGGAGGAGAGGATCAATTTCAATGTTGATTTGTGTTGTCTCTTGATTGATTTTTGTTTTGGGTTATGGAGTACATACAAATTGTATATTTGTGGTTGTTTAGTGTTATTTCAGCGATCATTTTGATTGAATATAACTAAATAAACTTAGGATTGTGCTTAGAAGGCATGAGAATCTCAACCAAATAGGTTTGGAGGTTGTTAACAAAAGCAAAAACTATTCATGCAAGAACTGTTGATGTTTAGCTTTTTCCAATTTGTGGTTCATTTCCAATGTATTTTGTTAAGCCTTCGCGAATAATTGGATGCATAAATACGTAGTTACTAAATTGAACGTGAAATATAGAATATATAACCTTTTTGCCGTTTTCGTTAATTTCAAATTCATTATCAAACGTTAAGTTTCATTAGTAAGTCCGAATTAGATTCGTTTCGTAACTGTAAATAGTTTCTTGATTCCTATTGAGTGAATACGAGTTGTTCTTTAATCCTTTACTACTGGAATCATTGTTTTAAGATATAATAAAGGACTCTATATACCGAGATTTGTCATCTGGATTGATTCAAGTGGAGTTGTAGGGAAATAGTGTTTGAAGATGGTAGTGGAGTTTAATAGAAGAGTTTAAGGAGGAGAGGATCAATTTCAATGTTGATTTGTGTTGTCTCTTGATTGATTTTTGTTTTGGGTTATGGAGTACATACAATTGTATATTTGTGCTTGTTTAGTGTTTATTTCAGCGATCATTTTGCATGAATATAACTAAATAAACTTAGGATTGTGCTTAGAAGGCATGAGAATCTCAACCAAATAGGTTTGGAGGTTGTTAACAAAAGCAAAAACTATTCATGCAAGAACTGTTGATGTTTAGCTTTTTCCAATTTGTGGTTCATTTCCAATGTATTTTGTTAAGCCTTCGCGAATAATTGGATGCATAATACGTAGTTACTAAATTGAACGTGAAATATAAGAATATATAACCTTTTTGCCGTTTTCGTTAACTTCAAATTCAATTATCAACGTTAAGTTTCATTAGTAAGTCCGAATTAGATTCGTTTCGTAACTGTAAATAGTTTCTTGATTCCTATTGAGTGAAGACGAGTTGTTCTTCAATCCTTTACAACTGGAATCATTGTTTTAGGATATAATAAAGGACTCTATATACCGAGATTTGTCATTTGGATTGATTCAAGTGGAGTTGTAGGGAAATAATGTTTGAAGATGGTAGTGGAGTGTAATAGAAGAGTTTAAGGAGGAGAGGATCAATTTCAAGGTTGATTTGTGTTGTCTCTTGTTTGATTTTTGTTTTGGGTTTGGAGTACATACAAATGGTACATTTGTGCTTGTTTAGTGTAATTTCAGTGATCATTTTGCTTGAATATAACTAAATAAACTTAGGATTGTGCTTAGAAGCCATGAGAATCTCAACCAAATAGGTTTTGAGGTTGTTAACAAAAGCAAAAACTATTCATGCAAGAAGTGTTGATGTTTAGCGTTTTCGTATTTGTGGTTCATTTCCAATGTATTTTGTTAAGCCTTCGCAAATAATTGGAGGCATAAATACATAGTTACTAAATTGAACGTGAAATATATGAATATATAACCTTTTTGTCGATTTAGTTAACTTCTAATTCATTTATTACACATTGAGTTTCATTAGTAAGATCGAATTAGACTCGTTTCGTAACTGTAAACAGTTTCTCGATTCTTATTGAGTGAATACGAGTTGTTCCTTAATCCTTTACAACATGAATCATTGATTTGGGATGTGATAAAGGACTCTATATACTGACACTTGTCATTTGGATTGATTCAAGTGGACTTGTAGGGAAATAGTGTTTGAAGATGGTAGTCTTGATTTGTGTTGTCTCTTGTTTGATTTTTGTTTTGGGTTATGGAGTACATACAAATGGTACATTTGTGCTTGTTTAGTGTTATTTCAGTGATCGTTTTGCTTGAATATAACTAAATAAACTTAAGATTGTGCTTAGAAGGCATGAGAATCTCAACCAAATAGGTTTGGAGGTTGTTAACAAAAGCAAAAACTATTCATGCAAGAACTGTTGATGTTTAGCGTTTTCGTATTTGTGGTTCATTTCCAATGTATTTTGTTAAGCCTTCGCGAATAATTGGATGCATAAATATGTAGTTACTAAATTGATCGTGAAATATAAGAATATATTACCTTTTTGTCGTTTTAGTTAACTTCTAATTCATTTATTACACATTGAGTTTCATTAGTAAGATCGAATTAGACTCGTTTCGTAACTGTAAACAGTTTCTCGATTCTTATTGAGTGAATACGAGTTGTTCCTTAAACCTTTACAACTGGAATCATTGTTTTGGGATGTAATAAAGGACTCTATATACTGAGACTTGTCATTTGGATTGATTCAAGTGGACTTGTAGGGAAATAGTGTTTGAAGATGGTAGTGGAGTGTAATAGAAGAGTTTAAGGAGGAGAGGATCAATTTCAAGGTTGATTTGTGTTGTCTCTTGTTTGATTTTTGTTTTGCGTTAAGTAGTACATACAAATGGTACATTTGTGCTTGTTTAGTGTTATTTCAGTGATCATTCTGCTTGAATATAACTAAATAAACTAAGGATTGTGCTTAGAAGCCATGAGAATCTTAACCAAATAGGTTTTGAGGTTGTTAACAAAAGTAAAAACTATTCATGCAAGAACTGTTGATGTGTAGCGTTTTCGTATTTGTGGTTCATTTCCAATGTATTTTGTTAAGCCTACGCGAATAATTGGATGCATAAATACGTAGTTACTAAATTGATCGTGAAATATAAGAATATATTACCTTTTTGTCGTTTTAGTTAACTTCAAATTCAATTATCAAACGTTAAGTTTCATTAGTAAGTCCGAATTAGATTCGTTTCGTAACTGTAAATAGTTTCTTGATTCCTATTGAGTGAAGACGAGTTGTTCTTCAATCCTTTACAACTGGAATCATTGTTTTAGGATATAATAAAGGACTCTATATACCGAGATTTGTCATTTGGATTGATTCAAGTGGAGTTGTAGGGAAATAATGTTTGAAGATGGTAGTGGAGTGTAATAGAAGAGGTTGAGGAGGAGAGGATCAATTTCAAGGTTGATTTATGTTGTCTCTAGTTTGATTTTTGTTTTGGGTTAAGGAGTACATACAAATGGTACATTTGTGCTTGTATAGTGTGATTTTAGTGATCATTTTGTTTGAATATAACTAAATAAACTTAGGATTGTGCTTAGAAGCCATGAGAATATCAACCAAATAGGTTTTGAGGTTGTTAACAAAAGCAAAAACTATTCATGCAAGAACTGTTGATGTTTAGCGTTTTCGTATTTGTGGTTCATTTCCAATGTATTTTGTTAAGCCTTCACGAATAATTAGATGCATAAATACGTAGTTACTAAATTGATCGTGGAATATATGAATATATAACCTTTTTGTCGACTTAGTTAACTTCTAATTCATTTATTACACATTGAGTTTCATTAGTAAGATCGAATTAGACTCGTTTCGTAACTGTAAACAGTTTCTCGATTCTTATTGAGTGAATACGAGTTGTTCCTTAATCCTTTACAACATGAATCATTGTTTTGGGATGTAATAAAGGACTCTATATACTGAGACTTGTCATTTGGATTGATTCAAGTGGACTTGTAGGGAAATAGTGTTTGAAGATGGTAGTGGAGTGTAATAGAAGAGTTTAAGGAGGAGAGGATCAATTTCAAGGTTGATTTGTGTTGTCTCTTGTTTGATTTTTGTTTTGGGTTATGGAGTACATACAAATGGTACATTTGTGCTTGTTTAGTGTTATTTCAGTGATCATTTTGCTTGAATATAACTAAATAACTTAAGATTGTGCTTAGAAGGCATGAGAATCTCAACCAAATAGGTTGGAGGTTGTTAACAAAAGCAAAAACTATTCATGAAAGAACTGTTGATGTTTAGCGTTTTCGTATTTGTGGTTCATTTCCAATGTATAATGGTAAGCCTTCGCGAATAATTGGATGCATAACTATGTAGTTACTAAATTGATCGTGAAATATAAGAATATATTACCTTTTTGTCGTTTTAGTTAACTTCTAATTCATTTATTACACATTGAGTTTCATTAGTACGATTGAATTAGACTTGTTTCGTAACTGTAAACAGTTTCTCGATTCTTATTGAGTGAATACGAGTTGTTCCTTAAACCTTTACAACTGGAATCATTGTTTTGGGATGTAATAAAGGACTCTATATACTGAGACTTGTCATTTGGATTGATTCAAATGGACTTGTAGGGAAATAGTGTTTGAACATGGTAGTTGAGTGTAATAGAAGAGTTTAAGGAGGAGAGGATCAATTTCAAGGTTGATTTGTGTTGTCTCTTGTTTAATTTTTGTTTTGGGTTATGGAGTACATACAAATGGTATATTTGTGGTTGTTTAGTGTTATTTCAGCGATCATTTTGTTTGAATATAACTAAATAAACTTAGGATTGTGCTTAGAAGGCATGAGAATCTCAACCAAATAGGTTGGAGGTTGTTAACAAAAGCAAAAACTATTCATGCAAGAACTGTTGATGTTTAGCTTTTTCCAATTTGTGGTTCATTTCCAATGTATTTTGTTAAGCCTTCGCGAATAATTGGATGCATAATACGTAGTTACTAAATTGAACGTGAAATATAAGAATATATAACCTTTTTGCCGTTTTCGTTAACTTCAAATTCAATATCAAACGTTAAGTTTCATTAGTAAGTCCGAATTAGATTCGTTTCGTAACTGTAAATAGTTTCTTGATTCCTATTGAGTGAAGACGAGTTGTTCTTCAATCCTTTACAACTGGAATCATTGTTTTAGGATATAATAAAGGACTCTATATACCGAGATTTGTCATTTGGATTGATTCAAGTGGAGTTGTAGGGAAATAATGTTTGAAGATGGTAGTGGAGTGTAATAGAAGAGTTTGAGGAGGAGAGGATCATTTCAAGGTTGATTTGTGTTGTCTCTGGTTTGATATTTGTTTTGGGTTAAGGAGTACATACAAATGGTACATTTGTGCTTGTATAGTGTGATTTCAGTGATCATTTTGTTTGAATATAACTAAATAAACTTAGGATTGTGCTTAGAAGCCATGAGAATCTCAACCAAATAAGTTTTGAGGTTGTTAACAAAAGCAAAAACTATTCATGCAAGAACTGTTGATGTTTAGCGTTTTCGTATTTGTGGTTCATTTCCAATGTATTTTGTTAAGCCTTCGCAAATAATTAGAGGCATAAATACATAGTTACTAAATTGAACGTGAAATATATGAATATATAACCTTTTTGTCGACTTAGTTAACTTCTAATTCATTTATTACACATTGAGTTTCATTAGTAAGATCGAATTAGACTCGTTTCGTAACTGTAAACAGTTTCTCGATTCTTTTTGAGTGAATACGAGTTGTTCCTTAATCCTTTACAACATGAATCATTGTTTTGGGATGTAATAAAGGACTCTATATACTGAGACTTGTCATTTGGATTGATTCAAGTGGACTTGTAGGGAAATAGTGTTTGAAGATGGTAGTGGAGTGTAATAGAAGAGTTTAAGGAGAAGAGGATCAATTTCAAGGTTGATTTGTGTTGTCTCTTGTTTGATTTTTGTTTCGGGTTATGGAGTACATACAAATGGTACATTTGTGCTTGTTTAGTGTTATTTCAGTGATCATTTTGCTTGAATATAACTAAATAAACTTAAGATTGTGCTTAGAAGGCATGAGAATCTCAACCAAATAGGTTTGGAGGTTGTTAACAAAAGCAAAAACTATTCATGCAAGAACTGTTGATGTTTAGCGTTTTCGTATTTGTGGTTCATTTCCAATGTATAATGGTAAGCCTTCGCGAATAATTGGATGCATAACTATGTAGTAACTAAATTGATCGTGAAATATAAGAATATATTACCTTTTTGTCGTTTTAGTTAACTTCTAATTCATTTATTACACATTGAGTTTCATTAGTAAGATCGAATTAGACTCGTTTCGTAACTGTAAACAGTTTCTCGATTCTTATTGAGTGAATACGAGTTGTTCCTTAAACCTTTACAACTGGAATCATTGTTTTGGGATGTAATAAAGGACTCTATATACTAAGACTTGTCATTTGGATTGATTCAAGTGGACTTGTAGGGAAATAGTGTTTGAAGATGGTAGTTGAGTGTAATAGAAGAGTTTAAGGAGGAGAGGATCAATTTCAAGGTTGATTTGTGTTGTCTCTTGTTTAATTTTTGTTTTGGGTTATGGAGTACATACAAATGGTATATTTGTGGTTGTTTAGTGTTATTTCAGCGATCATTTTGTTTGAATATAACTAAATAAACTTAGGATTGTGCTTAGAAGGCATGAGAATCTCAACCAAATAGGTTTTGAGGTTGTTAACAAAAGCAAAAACTATTCATGCAAAAACTGTTGATGTTTAGCTTTTTCCAATTTGTGGTTCATTTCCAATTTATTTTGTTAAGCCTTCGCGAATAATTGGATGCATAAATACGTAGTTACTAAATTGATCGTGAAATATAAGAATATATTATCTTTTTGTCGTTTTAGTTAACTTCTAATTCATTTATCACACATTAAGTTTCATTAGTAAGATTGAATTAGACTCGTTTCGTAACTGTAAACAGTTTCTCGATTCTTATTGAGTGAATACGAGTTGTTCCTTAAACCTTTGCACCTGGAATCATTGTTTTGGGATGTAATAAAGGACTCTATATACTAAGACTTGTCATTTGGATTGATTCAAGTGGACTTGTAGGGAAATAGTGTTTGAAGATGGTAGTGGAGTGTAATAGAAGAGTTTAAGGAGGAGAGGATCAATTTCAATGTTGATTTGTGTTGCCTCTTGTTTTATTTTTGTTTTGGGTTATGGAGTACATACAAATGGTACATTTGTGCTTGTTTAGTCTTATTTCAGCGATCATTTTGCTTGAATATAACTAAATAAACTTAGGATTGTGCTTAGAAGGCATGAGAATCTCAACCATATAGGTTTGGAGGTTGTTAACAAAACCAAAAACTATTCATGCAAGAACTGTTGATGTTTAGCGTATTCGTATTTGTGGTTCATTAGCAACGTATTTTGTAATGCCTTCGCGAATAATTGGATGCATAAATATGTAGTTACTAAATTGATCATGAAATATAAGAATATATTACCTTTTTGTCGTCTTAGTTAACTTCTAATTCATTTAATCCTTTACTACTGGAATCATTGTTTTAGGATATAATAAAGGACTCTATATACCGAGATTGTCATTTGGATTGATTCAAGTGGAGTTGTAGGGAAATAGTGTTTGAAGATGGTAGTGGAGTGTAATAGAAGAGTTTAAGGAGGAGAGGATCAATTTCAATGTTGATTTGTGTTGTCTCTTGATTGATTTTTGTTTTGGGTTATGGAGTACATACAATTGTGTATTTTTGCTTGTTTAGTGTTATTTCAGCGATCATTTTGCTTGAATATAACTAAATAAACTTAGGATTGTGCTTAGAAGGCATGAGAATCTCAACCAAATAGGTTTGGAGGTTGTTAACAAAAGCAAAAACTATTCATGCAAGAACTGTTGATGTTTAGCTTTTTCCATTTGTGGTTCATTTCCAATGTATTTTGTTAAGCCTTCGCGAATAATTGGATGCGTAATACGTAGTTACTAAATTGAACGTGAAATATAAGAATATATAACCTTTTTGCCGTTTTCGTTAACTTCAAATTCAATTATCAAACATTAAGTTTCATTAGTAAGTCCGAATTAGATCGTTTCGTAACTGTAAATAGTTTCTTGATTCGTATTGAGTGAATACGAGTTGTTCTTCATCCTTTACAACTGGAATCATTGTTTTGGATATAATAAAGGACTCTATATACCGAGATTGTCATTTGGATTGATTCAAGTGGAGTTGTGGGGAAATAGTGTTTGAAGATGGTAGTGGAGTGTAATAGAAGAGTTTGAGGAGGAGAGATCATTTCAAGGTTGATTTGTGTTGTCTCTGGTTTGATATTGTTTTGGGTTAAGGAGTACATACAAATGGTACATTTGTGCTTGTATAGTGTGATTTCAGTGATCATTTTGTTTGAATATAACTAAATAAACTTAGGATTGTGCTTAGAAGCCATGAGAATATCAACCAAATAAGTTTTGAGGTTGTTAACAAAAGCAAAAACTATTCATGCAAGAACTGTTAATGTTTAGCGTTTTCGTATTTGTGGTTCATTTCCAATGTATTTGTTAAGCCTTCGCGAATAATTAGAGGCATAAATACATAGTTACTAAATTGAACGTGAAATATATGAATATATAACCTTTTTGTCGTCTTAGTTAACTTCTAATACATTTATTACACATTGAGTTTCATTAGTAAGATCGAATTAGACTCGTTTCGTAACTGTAAACAGTTTCTCGATTCTTTTTGAGTGAATACGAGTTGCTCGTTAATCCTTTACAACATATCATTGTTTTGGGATGTAATAAAGGACTCTATATACTGAGACTTGTCATTTAGATTGATTCAAGTGGACTTGTAGGGAAATAGTGTTTGAAGATGGTAGTGGTGTGTAATAGAAGAGTTTAAGGAGAAGAGGATCAATTCAAGGTTGATTTGTGTTGTCTCTTGTTTGATTTTTTTTTGGGTTATGGAGTACATACAAATGGTACATTTGTGCTTGTTTAGTGTTATTTCAGCGATCATTTTGCTTGAATATAACTAAATAAACTTAAGATTGTGCTTAGAAGGCATGAGAATCTCAACCAAA
Source organism: Flaveria trinervia (assembly GCA_025506515.1). Lineage (NCBI taxonomy): Eukaryota > Viridiplantae > Streptophyta > Magnoliopsida > Asterales > Asteraceae > Flaveria > Flaveria trinervia. Next base: position 118,871 of record JACCIX010000734.1, on the reverse strand, counting down.
TAGGTTTGGAGGTTGTTAACAAAAGCAAAAACTATTCATGCAAGAACTGTTGATGTTTAGCGTTTTTGTATTTGTGGTTCATTTCCAATGTATTATGTTAAGCCTTCACGAATAATTAGATGCATAATTACGTAGTTACTAAATTGATCGTGAAATAAGAATATATTACCTTTTTGTCATTTTAGTTAACTTCTAATTCATTTATCACACATTAAGTTTCATTAGTAAGATTGAATTAGACTCGTTTCGTAACTGTAAACAGTTTCTCGGTTCTTATTGAGTGAATACGAGTTGTTCCTTAAACCTTTACAACTGGAATCATTGTTTTGGGATGTAATAAAGGACTCTATATACTAAGACTTGTCATTTGGATTGATTCAAGTGGACTTGTAGGGAAATAGTGTTTGAACATGGTAGTGGAGTGCAATAGAAGTTTAAGGAGGAGAGGATCAATTCAAGGTTGATTTGTGTTGTCTCTTGTTTAATTTTTGTTTTGGGTTATGGAGTACATACAAATGGTATATTGTGGTTGTTTAGTGTTATTTCAGTGATCATTTTGCTTGAATATAACTAAATAAACTTAGGATTGTGCTTAGAAGGCATGAGAATCTCAACCAAATAGGTTTGGAGTTTGTTAACAAAAGCAAAAACTATTCATGCAAGAACTGTTGATGTTTAGCGTTTTCGTATTTGTGGTTCATTTCCAATGTATTTTGTTAAGCCTTCGCGAATAATTGGATGCATAAATACGTAGTTACTAAATTGATCGTGAAATATAAGAATATATTACCTTTTTGTCATTTTAGTTAACTTCTAATTCATTTATTACACATTGAGTTTCATTAGTAAGATCGAATTAGACTCGTTTCGTAACTGTAAACAGTTTCTCGATTCTTATTGAGTGAATACGAGTTGTTCCTTAAACCTTTACAACTGGAATCATTGTTTTGGGATGTAATAAAGGACTCTATATACTAAGACTTGTCATTTGGATTGATTCAAGTGGACTTGTAGGGAAATAGTGTTTGAAGATGGTAGTGGAGTGTAATAGAAGAGTTTAAGGAGGAGAGGATCAATTTCAAGGTTGATTTGTGTTGTCTCTTGTTTGATTTTTGTTTTGGGTTATGGAGTACATACAAATGGTACATTTGTGCTTGTTTAGTGTTATTTCAGTGATCATTTTGCTTGAATATAACTAAATAAACTTAGGATTGTGCTTAGAAGGCATGAGAATCTCAACCAAATAGGTTTGGAGGTTGTTAACAAAAGCAAAAACTATTCATGCAAGAACTGTTGATGTTTAGCGTTTTCGTATTTGTGGTTCATTTGCAACGTATTTTGTAACTTCTAATTCATTTATCACACATTCATTTGCAAAAACTATCATGCAAGAACTGTTGATGTTTAGCGTTTTCGTATTTGTGGTTCATTTCCAATGTATTTTGTTAAGCCTTCGCGAATAATTGGAGGCATAAATACATAGTTACTAAATTGAACGTGAAATATATGAATATATAACCTTTTTGTCGATTTAGTTTAACTTCTAATTCATTTATTACACACTGAGTTTCATTAGTAAGATCGAATTAGACTCGTTTCGTAACTGTAAACAGTTTCTCGATTCTTTTTGAGTGAATACGAGTTGCTCGTTAATCCTTTACAACATATCATTGTTTTGGGATGTAATAAAGGACTCTATATACTAAGACTTGTCATTTGGATTGATTCAAGTGGACTTGTAGGGAAATAGTGTTTCAAGATGGTAGTGGAGTGTAATAGAAGACTTTAAGGAGGAGAGCATCAATTTCAAGGTTGATTTGTGTTGTCTCTTGTTTGATTTTTGTTTTGGGTTATGGAGTACATACAAATGGTACATTTGTGCTTGTTTAGTGTTATTTCAGTGATCATTTTGCTTGAATATAACTAAATAAACTTAGGATTGTGCTTAGAAGGCATGAGAATCTCAACCAAATAGGTTTGGAGTTTGTTAACAAAAGCAAAAACTATTCATGCAAGAACTGTTGATGTTTAGCGTTTTCGTATTTGTGGTTCATTTCCAATGTATTTTGTTAAGCCTTCACGAATAATTAGATGCATAAATACGTAGTTACTAAATTGATCGTGAATATAAGAATATATTACCTTTTTTGTCGTTTTAGTTAACTTCTAATTCATTTATTAAACATTGAGTTTCATTAGAAAGATCGAATTAGATACGTTTCGTAACTGTAAATAGTTTGTCGATTCTTATTGAGTGAATACGAGTTGTTCCTTAAACCTTTACAACTGGAATCATTGTTTTGGGATGTAATAAAGGACTCTATATACTAAGACTTGTCATTTGGATTGATTCAAGTGGACTTGTAGGGAAATAGTGTTTGAAGATGGTAGTGGAGTGTAATAGAAGAGTTTAAGGAGGAGAGGATCAATTTCAAGGTTGATTTGTGTTGTCTCTTGTTTAATTTTTGTTTTGGGTTATGGAGTACATACAAATGGTATATTTGTGGTTGTTTAGTGTTATTTCAGCGATCATTTTGTTTGAATATAACTAAATAAACTTAGGATTGTGCTTAGAAGGCATGAGAATCTCAACCAAATAGGTTTGGAGGTTGTTAACAAAAGCAAAAACTATTCATGCAAGAACTGTTGATGTTTAGCATTTTCCAATTTGTGGTTCATTTCCAATGTATTTTGTTAAGCCTTCGCGAATAATTGGATGCATAAATACGTAGTTACTAAATTGATCGTGAAATATAAGATATATTATCTTTTGTCATTTTAGTTACTTCTAATTCATTATCACACATTAGTTTCATTAGTAAGATTGAATTAGACTCGTTTCGTAACTGTAAACAGTTTCTCGATTCTTATTGAGTGAATACGAGTTGTTCCTTAAACCTTTACAACTGGAATCATTGTTTTGGGATGTAATAAAGGACTCTATATACTAAGACTTGTCATTTGGATTGATTCAAGTGGACTTGTAGGAAATAGTGTTTGAAGATGGTAGTGGAGTGTAATAGAAGAGTTTAAGGAGGAGGATCAATTTCAATGTTGATTTGTGTTGTCTCTTGTTTGATTTTTGTTTTGGGTTATGGAGTACATACAATGGTACATTTGTGCTTGTTTAGTCTTATTTCAGCGATCATTTTTCTTGAATATAACTAAATAAACTTATGATTGTGCTTAGAAGGCATGAGAATCTCAACCATATAGGTTTGGAGGTTGTTAACAAAACCAAAAACTATTCATGCAAGAACTGTTGATGTTTGGCGTTTTCGTATTTGTGGTTCATTTGCAACGTATTTTGTAACTTCTAATTCATTTATCACACATTCATTTGCAAAAACTATTCATGCAAGAACTGTTGATGCATAAATATGTAGTTACTAAATTGATCATGAAATATAAGAATATATTACCTTTTTGTCGTCTTAGTTAACTTCTAATTCATTTATCACACATTGATTTTTATTAGTAAAATCGAATTAGATTCGTTTCGTAACTGTAAATAGTTTCTCTATTCTTATTGAGTGAGTACGAGTTGTTCTTTAATCCTTTACAACTAGAATCATTGTTTCGGGATGTAATAAAGGACTCTATATACTGAGACTTGTCATTTGGATTGATTCATTTGGACTTGTAGGGAAATAGTGTTTGAAGATAGTACTGCAGTGTAATGTGACATCCTGTATTTTTCCAGGTAAACGCCGTTCCATTATCTAAAATCATTTCTGTCACTTATATTATAAATTCAAATTTGTATAAATGAAATTACAATTGTAATCACTTTAATTATTTAAACTTCAAGCTAACTTATAAACTTTAAACTAACTTAAAGCAATATTTAAATTAACTATGAAACTAATGCAAAGTGGAGGGGCCTATGGTGCAAATTCATAAAACACATTATAAATCCCAAACACCTCACGGTTACCATTCGTAACCTCACAACCCATCTCTCCCGAAACCCCACCCTAGTGTTCCTGTCCTTCAATGGCAGCCGCTTCCATTATCAAAAGCTCCTGTTACCATCGATCTCCTCACTGAGTGCGAGTCTCCGCAACCCCGTTTCCCGGTACGTCCTCTGGTGATCCTTCTATCTACAACTGTCATTCTTTCGGCAATCATTATCACCTGACAGCTGCGAGGATCAACCGGAACAACCATACGGTATGCCCTTTTTGTTAATTTCAAACGTTCATATTAACTCGGTTTCGGTATGGCTATCGTGTTCGGTTCGATCAAAGTCGCGAGCATGTTCGTAATTGAGTGTTTCTTTGAAAAGTTTATGTTTCTCATGCGTAAGTTATGGTGTATATATGTACGCAGGTATGATGTGTGTTTGTGTGTGTGTTAAACGTGTGTGTGTGTGTGTGGTTTAGAGATTTCATGCTAGGCGCATGGAACAATAAGGTGGGTGCATGAACCTCCTAATCGGGCGCATGGAAGAATTTTTCCTCTTGGTTGGGCGCATACATGTTGAGAAGCAGGTTGCATGGGTATCATGGTATGTATATATATATATATGTGTGCATTTAAATGTAAATGGAGGATTGTAGCATGGGGGATTCGCTTGTATGTTAGGCGCATGGGATGCACCATGCGCCCATGCGTGTGTTTGTATGTGTTATTGGTGGTTTAGGCGCACGCATGGGATTTCTCTTGCAGGTTGGGCACATGGGATCTAGTTTGTATGTGGGGTGCATGGGATTTTCATGTGGAATTATTGTGCTTATGCTTGTGGGTGTTTCTGCATGTTTATGCGTGCATGGTTGTATGATGGTAGGTATGCATGTGTAGCGTGTGTACCTGGATGTGGTATGTATTATATGTAACATATGTATATATAAATACTATGAAAGAATTGATCTGCCCAAGATACATATTAAATTGATGTGGCTAGTGTGATATGATCCAAGTCGGGTCATACCCAATAACAAGCCAAACAAACACCGACAAATATTAATTTGTTGATTAGATCAAAACAAATAAATGTAAACACCAATTTAGAAACCGGGTTTTCTAAATCATTGCTTTTGCAAATGAACAAGTTTATATATATATATTTGTTCATATGGGATTATTTGTTCAATTTTAAATTAGTTAAACAATGACAATAATAGTGTGTGTGTGTTAGTCATATAAAATTAAAATGGTTTAATTTTATATTATAAGGATGCAAGAGTATATTTTTTTTTAAAAACTTTTGAAACATGATGGAGTCCAAAGGGAGCCAAAATCAGCCGCCCCTTTGTCTTGGAGATCCTCCTTTTTTTGGTTCCAAGGCCATGCAATAACTCCTCTCAAGCTCTCTCTTGCATACTCTTCATTCTCACACACACACACTCAAGACAAGTTCTCTCTCTTTTCTTACTCAAGGATCTCGGTTTTGAGCAAAGAAATCCAGAATTTTCAGCTCAGCAAAGAAGTGTTCTTGGCTGAAAAGATTCAACAAGAGGAGAGCTCTTCAAGTTGGTGTTGCAAGCCCTAGCAAACGAAGGTGTTTGTACAAGCTTGGGGTATCACTCCTTGAGTTTTCTTGGTTGAAAACTCAGCCACAAGTCATCTTTCACAGCTCTCATCTTTGGTTTTTAGGAAGCTACAAGGTTGTATATTCTTCTAAGTTTCATATGTCCTTTGTTGTATGCATTTGTATAATGATCCATGGCTTGGGGTTGTTTATTAAATGGGTTTAATAATCATCTTATTAACATGTTTTGAAATCTAAATCCGCTGCGTTTTTCATATACAACAAGAGAATATGAACTTTGATAAACATGTTAAAACCCCTACAATGGCATCAAGAGCCACTTATACATATGCATACATGTTTTCTCTCTTACTAGTTCACGGTTTTGTGGTGCTAGACACCCAAAATCCGTGAGTTAGGGGCTGGATTTTGACCCCCTTTGGTGCTTTTTATATGTTCTTAACCCATTTGTTCTTGGTTTATGTTGGCCAAAAACATGGGCACAAAGGGGCTGCCAAAATCGATCTTCTTGTGTATGTTTGTTGTTGTTGTTGATTATGCATAACAAAGCCTAGACCATTTGGATTGAATGATTGGTTGTCATGTTATATTCATTTGGGCATGTAATATTTATTTTTATTTCAAGTCTTGTTTTGTAATCTATTCATTCATATAGTTTGTAATAAAAATAGATTAGGAGTTTATCTTTACTAGAAAAATGTATTAGGATACATATTTTGTAAGGATGCTCAAGATCAAGACTTGAAGAAAAGATGGACAAAGAGGATGCTTGAAGATGTGGATTCAAGTGGGAGTTCCTTTTGTCAACCATGTGTCATGTTCTTAACCCTTAGGACAAGACCTTTTGACACACTTGTTTTGGCTAAACAAGTGTGCTCAATTTAGTATGCTTTGTTATGCATATATGAATTGTTTGGTTATGCTTAGTTGAATGCTTATGATGTTGTTTTGTTTTGGATATTTGGATGTCATTAACAAACCATCAACTAGAACAAGCTATTACAAGAAATTGGTTCTCAAATCATTAAGCTAAATAGAATGGGTCTATAAAAGGAGTTATTGGTTTGCAAAATAAAATGGGTTTTATTTAAAAGAACCAAATGGATACCATATGGTTGAATGCATACAATCATATAGTACATGGACTTTTCTAAAACAAGAATTGTGAAATTATAAATCCCTTTTGAGAACAAGTTAAACACCATCCTTTTACACAACACTTAGGTTACTTGCAAACTCTTAGTGGGATAAAGGTCACCTAACCACTTTGAGGGAACTTGTAACTTGAGGTGATAATGCCATGTTTATGGATAAAGGTTACCTAACCACTTATGTGGTGAACTCACACGTGTGTGTAAGTAGGACGACTTGATTTATAAAATATATTGAATGGATCACCTAAAATGTGTTTTATAAAAGGTGTTGATGGGGTAAACATGCCGTTATAAACATAAGATGTTCAAACGATCTCATACCATTAGAAGTTGCAATGGGTTGCAATTGTCATATATGACTACCTTGTTTATTTAAATAATGGGATAAGGTCACCTAACCAATATTTAAATATAACGTTGGATTCTAAAATTTTTTTTTATTAATAGTCTATGAGACGTAAAGGGTATTAATAATTGAAATATATAATTATATCAACGATTACTAAAATGGAACTTTGTAAAATCTTGTAGATGGCCGACCACACCAACGCTAATAACGATGTACCAAACCAAAACAACCATCTCTTAGGGCGATCCTTCACAGGGATCGTCTAACACCTAACAACTTCATGGATTGGTACCGCACTTGAGAATTGTTCTCAAGCAAGAAAAGCGGGCCTACATTCTTGATGATCCCATCCCCGATGAACCTAACGAGGAGGATGTGGAGGCCTATAATGATTGGGTTAAATATGTGGAAGACTCCGTCCAAGTCTCTTGCTTAAAGTTAGCAAGTATGACACCCGAACTCCAAAAGGAGTATGAGCTCCATGGAGCCTATGACATGATCACTTAGTTGCGGGAAACGTTCCAGCAACAAGCTAGAGTGGAGCGCTTCGAAACGGTTCGAGCACTTCATGCATGTCGGATGGAAGAATCCCAATCAGTTTCATCTTATGTTCTTAAGATGAAAAGCCACATCGACCACCTTCAAAGGCTAAATTGTCCTGTCTCAAAGGAGTTGGCCACGGATTTGATCCTTAATGGCCTGTCTAAAAGGTTTGAGGCATTCGTCATGAATTACAACATGAACGGATGGGACAAGAGCATAAATGAACTTTATTTGATGCTCAAATCAGCTGAGGCGGGAATGGGTAAAAGGGTTTTACCCGTTCTCACCATTAATGAAGGTGGGAGAAGGAAGAGGTCTCTACCCCCTCCTAAGGCAAATGTTGCCAAAGGAAAGGGGCACGTTGGAAGAAAGGGGAAGATGGTTGTTAGGGCGGAACCTCCGAAGCCCAAGGAGAAGAAGCAAAAGGTTGCTGTAAACGACCCATGCTTCAAATGTGGTGAGATAGGGCATTGGATGAGAAATTGTCCAGTCTATCTCAAAGAGTTAAGAGAAAAGAGGGATGCAGGGCAAACCTCAAGTATAATTTACATGATACATGTTGAGCTAAATGTTATTTCTTCTAACACATGGGTATTAGATACCGGATGTGGAACTCACATTTGCAATTTATTGCAAGGGTTCAAAAGAAATGAGCATTATGCAAAAGGGGAAATAAGTCTATTCATGGGCAATGGTGCAAAGGTTCACGTTGAAGCCCAAGGAGACTACATTTTGAAGCTTCCAAGTGGTTTGGAAGTCATTTTATATAATGTATTATATGCTCCTAGTTTGACTAGGAACATAATTTCTGTTTCCCGTTTAAGACAATATGATTATGATTTCAAGTTTGTTGACAATGATATTCATGTTTCTTTAAATCATGTATTTTATTTTAAAGCTATACCTTGTAATGGTATTTATGAATTGGTTCATGAAAACGTAACATATAATAGCTCCATGTACCAAGCAACCACCAAAAGACTCAAATTAGATTTGAATGATACCTACCTTTGGCATTGTCGTCTTAGTCATATAAACAAGAAACGTATACAAACACTTCAAAAGAACGGTCTTTTAAAAACAAATGAATGTGATTCATTTGATGTATGTGAATCTTGTTTACAAGGTAAATTGACTAAGGCACCCTTTAGTGGAACTAACGAAAGGGCAAAAGATTTATTAGGTATCATACATTCGGATGTATGTGGTCCTTTTAAGCCAATGACTAGGAATGGTGAAAGATACTTCATTACCTTTACCGACGATTATAGTCGCTATGGGTATGTGTACTTATTAAGGCACAAAGATGAAGCTTTTGAAATGTTCAAAATCTTCAAGAATGAAGTAGAAAATCAACTCAACAGGTCAATTAAAATTCTCCGCACCGATAGAGGTGGCAAATACCTAAGTGATGTTTTTCAAGATCATCTTAGGAGTTGTGGGATTGTCTCACAACTCACTCCACCTGGAACACCACAACATAATGGTGTGTCTGAGAGGAGGAATCGAACCTTATTGGATATGGTTCGATCTATGATGGCTAGAAGCACATTACCTCTATCATTTTGGGGTTTCGCTCTGCTCTCCGCGGCCCGTATTCTAAATATGGCCCCAACCAAAAAGGTGGAAAGGACACCTTTTGAGATATGGCATGGAAGGGTTCCATCTCTATCATACTTAAGGGTCTGGGGTTGTGAGGCTTATGTTAAGACTCCCACCCCAAACAAGTTAGAAGTCAGATCCACCAAGTGCATCTTTGTTGGATATCCTAGAGATTCTATGGGATATTATTTCTATGACCCACTGGAACAAAAGGTGTTTGTTGCCAGAAAGGGTGAGTTCTTAGAAGCAAAGTTTCTTATGGAAGGAACTAGCAGTAGAACAGTGGATCTTGAGGAGGATCAAGAACCACAACCCGATGCACATTTGGTTGAAACTAGCACTCAACATGAGGATGTTGAAGATGATCAAATGGTTGATCAATACACACAAAACGTTCGCAGAAGTGGTAGAACTAGTAATCCACCTGAAAGATACGGATTTTTCATGGATGGATGCTATGTGGTAGATTCAGATGAACCAACCACATATCATGATGCAGTGTCCAATTCGGATTGTGACAAATGGCTCGAGGCCATGAGCGTTGAGATCCATGCATGACAATCAAGTATGGGACTTGGTTGTTCCACCTCCTAACTCAAAAGTAGTTGGAAGCAAAGGCGAATATCATTTTATCCTTAGACCTGAGATACATATAGGGTCTTGATATTCACCAAGTATTATATTTTGACTTAGTTCTTTGCTGTTACGTAAAATTAACAGTACATAAGGCTAGGTTCAGGTATGATATAAGGCGATTGTGAGAGACATATGTAGTCAAGATGGAATTTGTTCCTCTTATTCGTTGAGAGTTAGATGACTAAGGCCTGTTAAAGTTAAATCATCGGAGAATGGAAATTCTGTGTCTCTGGGATTTAACATGACATCTGTAACAAAAGGATGGATGATTGATTCACCTAAGACATTTCAAGTATGGTACTTGAAGGAGATGATGTTATTGAATGGCAGTTAATCATATACATTAGGGGTAGCAAACCGTTGCTAGGCGTTATTTGCTACTTACATTAATTTTCTATGAATCTTGTGCAAGTGGGAGATTGAAGGAATACATCTGCCCAAGATACATATTAAATTCATGTGGCTAGTGTGATATGATCCAAGTCGGGTCATACCCAATAACAAGTCAAACAAACACCGATAAATATTTATTCGTTGATAAGATCACACAAATAAATATTAGCACCAATTTAGAAACCGGGTTTTCTAAATCATTGCTTTTGTAAATGAACAATATTATATGGATAATTTGTTCATGAGATGTTAGTTGTTTTATTATTTAAATTGGTTAAGTAATATAAAACAAAAGTGTGTTATATTTTATAAAATTAAAATTGGTTTTAATTTTATAAAACAAGAGTTGAGTTTCAGTGGTAAGGTCGAATTATATTCGCTTCGTAAATGTAAGCAGTTTCTCGATTATTAGTGAGTGAATAAAAGTTGTTCCTTGATCGTTTACATCCGGAATCATTGTTTTGGGGCTTAATGAAGGACTCTAGGTACTGAAACTTGTCATTTGGAATGGTTTAAGTTGAGTTGAAAGGTGATAGCATTTGAAGATGGTAGCCGAGTGTGATAGAAGAGTTTGTGGAGGAGATGATCGATTTCAAGGTTTATTTGAGTTGTCTCTTGTTTGATTTTGGTTTTGGTTTAACAAGTACATACAAATGGTACATTTGTCTTTGTTTAGTGTGATTTCATTATTCATTTTGCTCCAATTTAACTAAATAATTTATGAGTGTATTTAGAAGCCATGAGAATCTCAACACATAGGATGGAGGTTGTTTGCAAGAGCATAAATTATTCATGCTAGAAGTATTGATAGCGTTTTCGTATTCGTGGATCATTTCCATGTATTTTGTTAAGCATTCGCTAATAATTGGATGCATAAATACGTAGTTGCTAAATTGTTTATGACATATAAGGAACTATAACTTTCTTTGTCGTTTTAGTTTGACCTAACTTCTAATTCATTAATCACACATTGAGTTTCAGTGGTAAGGTCGAATTATATTCGCTTCGTAAATGTAAGAAGTTTCTCGATTATTAGTGAGTGAATACAAGTTGTTCCTTGATCCTTTACATCCGGAATCATTGTTTTGGGGCTTAATGAAGGACTCTAGGTATTGAAACTTGTCATTTGGAATGGTTTAACTTTAGTTGAAGGTGATAGGATTTGAAGATGGTAGCCGAGTGTGATAGAAGAGTTTGTGGAGGAGATGATCGATTTCAAGGTTTATTTGAGTTGTCTCTTGTTTGATTTTGGTTTTGGTTTAACAAGTACATACAAATGGTACATTTGTCTTTGTTTAGTGTGATTTCATTATTCATTTTGCTCCAATTTAACTAAATAATTTTATGAGTGTATTTAGAAGCCATGAGAATCTCAACCACATAGGATTGGAGGTTGTTTGCAAGAGCATAAATTATTCATGCTAGAAGTATTGATAGCGTTTTCGTATTCGTGGATCATTTCCCATGTATTTTGTTAAGCATTCGCTAATAATTGGATGCATAAATACGTAGTTGCTAAATTGTTTATGACATATAAGGAAATATAACTTTCTTTGTCGTTTTAGTTTGACCTAACTTCTAATTCATTAATCACACATTGAGTTTCAGTGGTAAGGTCGAATTATATTCGCTTCGTAACTGTAAGCAGTTTCTCGATTATTAGTGAGTGAATACAAGTTGTTCCTTGGTCCTTTACATCCGGAATCATTGTTTTGGGGCTTAATGAAGGACTCTAGGTACTGAAACTTGTCATTTGAAATGGTATAAGTTGAGTTGAAAGGTGATAGCATTTGAAGATGGTAGCCGAGTGTGATAGAAGAGTTTGTGGAGGAGATGATCGATTTCATGGTTTATTTGAGTTGTCTCTTGTTTGATTTTGGTTTTGGTTTAACAAGTACATACAAATGGTACATTTGTCTTTTTAGTGTGATTTCATTATTCATTTTGCTCCAATCTAACTAAATAATTTTATGAGTGTATTTAGAAGCCATGAGAATCTCAACCACATAGGATTGGAGGTTGTTTGCAAGAGCATAAATTGTTCATGCTAGAAGTATTGATAGCGTTTTCGTATTCGTGGATCATTTCCCATGTATTTTTTTAAGCATTCGCTAATAATTGGATGCATAAATACGTAGTTGCTAAATTGTTTGTGATATATAAGGAACTATAACTTTCTTTGTCGTCTTAGTTTGACCTAACTTCTAATTCATTAATCACACATTGAGTTTCAGTGGTAAGGTCGAATTATATTCGCTTCGTAAATGTAAGAAGTTTCTCGATTATTAGTGAGTGAATACAAGTTGTTCCTTGATCCTTTACATCCGGAATCATTGTTTTGGGGCTTAATGAAGGACTCTAGGTACTGAAACTTGTCATTTGGAATGGTTTAAGTTTAGTTGAAGGGTGATAGCATTTGAAGATGGTAGCCAAGTGTGATAGAAGAGTTTGTGGAGGAGATGATGGATTTCAAGGTTTATTTGTGTTGTCTCTTGTTTGATTTTGGTTTTGGTTTAACAAGTACATACAAATGGTACATTTGTCTTTGTTTAGTGTGATTTCATTATTCATTTTGCTCCAATCTAACTAAATAATTTTATGAGTGTATTTAGAAGGCATGAGAATCTCAACCACATAGGATTGGAGGTTGTTTGCAAGAGCATAAGTTATTCATGCTAGAACTATTGATAGCGTTTTCGTATTCGTGGATCATTTCCCATGTATTTTGTTAAGCATTCCCTAATAATTGGTTGCACAAATACATAGTTACTAAATTGTTTGTGACATATAAGGAACTATTACTTTCTTTGTCATTTTAGTTTGACTTAACTTCTAATTCATTTATCAAACATTGAGTTTTAGTAGTAAGGTGAAGTTACATTCGTTCTGTAACCGTAACCAGTTTCTCGATTCTTAGTGAGTGAATTCAAGTTGTTCCTTGGTCCTTTACATGTGGAATCATTGTTTTCGAGCCTAATAAAGGACTCAAGGTACTGAAACTTGTCATAATGAATGGTTTTTGTTGATTTGTATGGCGATCGCGTTTGAAGACGGTAGTCGAAAAGATAAAAGAGTTTAAGGAGGAGATGATTGATTTCAAGGTTTTTTTGTGTTCTCTCTTGTTTGATTTTGGTCTGGTTTAAGAAGTACACACAAATGGTACATTTGTCTTTGTTTATTGTGATTTCATTAATCATTTAGCTGGAATCTAACTAAATAATTTCATGTGTGTATTAGAACCCATGAGAATCTCAACCACATAGGATTGGAGGTTGTTAGCTAGCGCATAATTTATTCATGCTAGAACAATTAATATTTAGCGTTTTCGTATTCGTGGTTCATTTCCCATGTGTTTTGTTAAGCATTTGCGCATAATGGATGCATATATTTGTTGTTAATAAATTGCTTGTGAAAAATAAGGACATATAACATTCTTTATCGTTCTAGTTTGACTTAACTTCTAATTCATTAATCACACATTGAGTTTCAGTTGTAAGGTCGAATTACATTCGCTTCGCACTGTAACAAGTTTCTCGAATCTTAGTGAGTGAATACAAGTTGTTCCTTGATCCTTTACATCCGGAATCATTGTTTTGGGTCTTAATAAAGGACTCTAGGTACTGCAACTTTTCGTTTGGAATGGTTTAAGTTGAGTTGAAGGGTGATAGCATTTGAAGACGGTGGGCAAGTGTGATAGAAGAGTTTGTGGAGGAGATTATCGATTTCAAGGTTTATTTGTGTTGTCTCTTTTTTGATTTTGGTTTTGGTTTAGGAAGTACATACAAATGGTACATTTGTCTTTGTTTAGTGTGATTTCATTATTCATTTTGCTCCAATCTAACTAAATAATTTTGTGAGTATATTTAGAAGCCATGAGAATCTCACCGATATAGGATTGGAGGTTGTTTGTAAGAGCATAAATAGTTCATGCTTGAACTAATGATAGCGTTTTCGTATTCGTGGATCGTTTCCCATGTATTTTGTTAAGCATTCGCTAATAATTGGATGCATAAATACATAGTTATTAAATTGTTTGTGACATATAAGGAATTATAAATTTCTTTTTCGTTTTAGTTTGACTTAACTTCTAATTCATTTATCAAACGTTGTGTTTGAGTAGTAATGTCGAGTTACATTCGTTCCGTAACTGTAACCAGTTTCTTGATTCTTAGTCAATGAATACAAGTTGTTCCTTGGTCCTTTACATCCGGAATCACTATTTTGGGGCGTAATAAAGGACTCAAGGTACTGAAACATGTCATATGGAATGGTTTAAGTTGATTTGTAGGGCGATAGCGTTTGAAGATGGTAGTTGAGAAAGATAGAAGAGTTTAAGGAGGAGATGATTGATTTCAATGCTTATTTGTGTTGTCTCTTGTTTGATTTCGATCTGGTTTAAGATGTACATACAAATGGTACAATTTTCTTTGTTTAGTTTGATTTCATTAATCATTTAGCTGGAATCTAACTAAATTATTATATGTGTATATTAGAACCCATGAGAATCTCAACCATATAAGATTGGAGGTTGTTAGCAAGCGCATAATTTATTCATGCTAGAACAATTGATATTTAGCATTTTCGTATTCGTGGTTCATTTCCCATGTGTTTTGTTATGCATTTGCGCATAATTGGATGCATATATTCGTCGTTAATAATTTTTTTGTGAAATATAAGGAATTATAACTTTCTCTGTCGTTTTAGTTTGCCTTAACTTCTAATTCATTAATCACACATTAAGTTTTGGTGGTAAGGTCGAATTACATTCGCTTCGTAACTGTAACAAGTTTCTCGATTCTTAGTGAGTGATTACAAGTTGTTCCTTGATCCTTTACATCCGGAATCATTTTCTTGGGACTTAATGAAGGACTCTAGGTACTGCAACTTGTCATTTGGAATGGTTTAAGTTGAGTTGAAGGGCGATAGCATTTGAAGATGGCAGCCAAATGTGATAGAAGAGTTTGTGGAGGAGATGATAGATTTCAAGGTTATTTGTGTTGTCTCTTGTTTGATTTTGGTTTTGGTTTAAGAAGTACATACAAATGGTACATTAGTCTTTGTTTAGTGTGATTTAATTATTCATTTTGCTCCAATCTAACTAAATAATTTATGAGTGTATTTAGAATCAATGTGAATCTCAACCATATAGGATTGGAGGTTATTTGCAAGAGCATAAATTATTCATTCTAGAACTGTTGATATTTAGAATTTTCGTATTCGTGGATCATTTCCCATTTATTTTGTTAAGCATTCGCTAATAATTGGATGCATAATACGTAGTTGCTAAATTGTTTATGACATATAAGGAACTATAACTTTCTTTTCGTTTTAGTTTGACCTAACTTCTAATTCATTAATCACACATTGAGTTTCAATGGTAAGGTCGAATTATATTCGCTTGGTAAATGTAAGCAGTTTCTCGATTATTAGTGAGTGAATACAAGTTGTTCCTTGATCCTTTACATCTGGAATCATTGTTTTGGGGCTTAATGAAGGACTCTAGGTAATAAAACTTGTCATTTGGAATGGTTTAAGTTGAGTTGAAGGGTGATAGCATTTGAAAATGGTAGCCGAGTGTGATAGAAGAGCTTGTGGAGGAGATGATCGATTTCAAGGTTTATTTGTGTCGTCTGTTGTTTGATTTTGGTTTTGGTTTAACAAGTACATACAAATGGTACATTTGTCTTTGTTTAGTGTGATTTCATTATTCATTTTGCTCCAATCTAACTAAATAATTTTATGAGTGTATTTAGAAGCCATGAGAATCTCAACCACATAGGATTGGAGGTTGTGTGCCAGAGCATAAGTTATTCATGCTAGAACTATTGATAGCGTTTTCGTATTCGTGGATCATTTCCCATGTATTTTGTTAAGCATTCCCTAATAACTGGTTGCACAAATACATAGTTACTAAATTGTTTGTGACATATAAGGAACTATAACTTTCTTTGTCGTTTTAGTTTGACTTAACTTCTAATTCATTTATCAAACGTTGAGTTTCAGTAGTAAGGTCAAGTTACATTTGTTCCGTAACTGTAACAAGTTTCTCGATTCTTAGGGAGTGAATTCAAGTTGTTCCTTGGTCCTTTACATCTGGAATCATTGTTTTCGAGCCAAATAAAGGACTCAAGGTACTGAAACTTGTCATAATGAATGGTTTTTGTTGATTTGTAGGGCGATAGCGTTTGAAGACGGTTGTCGAAAAGATAGTAGAGTTTAAGGAGGAGATGATTGATTTCAAGGTTTATTTGTGTTGTCTCTTGTTTGATTTTGGTCTGGTTTAAGAAGTACATACAAATGGTACATTTGTCTTTGTTTAGTGTGATTTCATTAATCATTTAGCTGGAATATAACTAAATAATTTTATGTGTGTATCAGAACCCATGAGAATCTCAACCTTGGAGGTTGTTAGCTAGCGCATAATTTATTCATGCTAGAACAATTGATATTTAGCGTTTTCGTATTCGTGGTTCATTTCCCATGTGTTTTGTTAAGCATTTGCGCATAATTGGATGCATATATTTGTCGTTAATAAATTGCTTGTGAAAAATAAGGAAATATAACTTTCTTCGTCGTTTTAGTTTGACCTAATTTCTAATTCATTAATCACACATTGAGTTTTAGTGGTAAGGTTGAATTACATTCGCTTCGCACTGTAACAAGTTTCTTGATTCTTAGTGAGTGAATAGAAGTTGTTCCTTGATCCTTTACATCAGGAATCATTGTTTTGGGTCTTAATAAAGGACTCTAGGTACTGTAACTTTTCATTTGGAATGGTTTAAGTTGAGTTGAAGGGTGATAGCATTTGAAGATGGTAGGCAAGTGTGATAGAAGAGATTGACAGGATCAGCGATCACAAGTTTGATGTATTAGAGTTGAAAGCAGCGGAATAAGAACGGGATTTAGACAAATTGTAGCAAGTAATCGATACTTGTATGCATTAAGAGCACATACGGTTATAGTGAGAGAATATATATTTCTGATACAAGGAATGTTTATAGATATAGAATATTTCTAATCAAATCATTCAAATCATTCACCTATTACAATAGGTTGTCACTCCTTATATAGAGTGCAACAATCACTGCTGTTATCACGGAAAGTGACAACTGGCAGATCTATTACAAAAATAACTAAATCTTAACAAACTACTGAAATGTTCACAACTACTGAGAACATATCAGAGTGTTAAGTGCAGAATATAAAACTACTGATTAGAAACTACTGAAACTACAACGACTGAAGAACAAGCTCTTCAGTCGTTTTACAAAACTACTGAGACATAAAACTACTGAAACTAGAAATATAAAACTACTGATATCACAACTACTGAAGAAGTACACTTCAGCAGTTGTGACAAACTACTGAGGCTTAAGTACTTGATCTTCAGACTTTGACCTTCAGGTGTTTCATCAGCTATGACTTCAGTAGATGTCATTAGCTGATGTCTTCAGTCTTTGTCTTCAGACTTTGTACATCAGTTGTTGATCTTCAGCACTTGTAAACTCTTCAGCTGTTGTACTTCAGTACTTTGGTCTTTCAGCTTCAGCACTTGCGTTCTTCAGCTGTTGTACTTCAGCACTTTAGTTCTTCAGCTGATGCAGTCTTCAGCACTTGATCTTCAGCTGTTGAAGTCTTCAGCACTTGTCAAACTGCTGATGAGGCTTTCAGCAGTTGTTGTGATACCATGTGGGACTTAGAGGTTTTCTGATCTTGGCTCATTGGTTCTTTTGGTCCAACAACTCCCCGTGAACCAATGCAGCCAAAACCTCTAAATTATTTATTATCCCACTTATTGTTGGCAAAATATTGGTCTTTTTCCTTCTTGATCAGTAGAGAAGATGACCCATGTAAGCTCCGGCCTGGGAAGAAATCTCAGATATTTGTTTGGCAGGGTATGAATGGGAGCTCTGTTTTGGGGAACTGGACACAGAGTTGTTATCCCATTCATGAGATTTACTTCCCCATAATGAGTCTGTAAGACTCTCGAACATAGGCCTCAAGGAGAACAACTTGTTCCTCCTGAGAGAGTTCTTCTACTCCTCCTTCGAAGAAGAACTCTGGACCATAGTACTCAGATAAGTACTTCATGGTCCTGCCATTTTTCAGCTCCACCGTAGTTACCTCCCTATATACAAATTCATCAGGATGGTTGCCTTCAAGGAGTAACTGGAGCTCATTCTTCTGGATGTCTTCAAGCTTTTTATATAACAACCCCTTCTTAATCATCTTGTTTTCTAGTAAAGCTTGAGGGGTCATCTTTGCTTGGTGAGCTTTCTTGAATTCATCAATGATCTCCCAAGGTGAGACTACAATGGCCAACATGATAGTAGAATCTATTGTTTTTCTGACCTGGCCATTGTATCTGTGTGGAATAGTTCTTTTATGGATTCTAGAACTCACCCTGGGGTCTGGCCATACTCTCACTCTCTCCTTCTGATACTGAAAAGTGTGCCTGAGAGTGTACAGCCTTTGAGCATGCCCTTTCATGGCTTGAATAGATGATGACTGAGGAAATTCCTTGTCAACCATCTTCAACAGTTGCTCATCGTGCTGTTTCTGCTGTTCTTCATCTTCTATCTGACTCTGACCATTTCCCTTTGAGAGTCAGGTGTGATCATGGGTTGACTTCGGGGTGTTGGTAGCTTTAAAACAGCAGAGAGGGGCAGACTATGATCTTCATCCTCCTCTTCTTCTTCTTCTTCCATCCTCAGCACCCTCTCTCCTCCTCTAGGTGCATCACTGGATGATGGTTGGGTTGGTGAAGGAATTGGTTTTGAAGAATGAGGATGTTTGGATTTTGGCTTAGAGATTGGTTGGGAGATTTGAGGGATAGGCTCTGTTTGAGTGGGTGGAAGGGAAGGTTGATCCAGCATTTTGTAGTAAGTTTCGCCTTTGTGAGTTTAGCCATCTCCAACCTTTTACCAGCCCCAGCCTCATCAAGGGCTTCCACAATAATCCCTTTGTTGAATTGCTCAGATAGACAGATTCTGGGGTATAGCCAGAATACTGTCCCTGGTCCACGCGCGAATCTCCATTAACGATCTTCCTAAGTATTTTGCAATGAAGCGATCATTATTTCCAATCTCTCTTTTTCAAGAGCATCATACCCAGCCCATCGGGTTTGTATCTCTTGCACTTCCAACCTTCTGATCTCACTATCCAATATGGTTGTATCAAACCCTGCCTGAAGAGTTGTTCAATTATTTATCCATGGATCGGCTGTGTGTAGTGTCAGCTTCTTTTACCAGCTCTTCCAAGGATTTGTCTTCAGCAGTATGATCATCAGCACTTTTCTTTCTCTTGTAGGTGAGCAGAGGTTGCTTTTCTTTCTCCTCCTCTTGGGCTTGCTTCTCTTCTTCTTTTCCTCTGTTCTTTTCCTCTTCTTTTCTTTCACTGCAGTACTCTCCCCCTTTTTGGATGCATTGGAGGAAGGGGTTTGTACCGCAGAAAGTGTCTTTTGCACAGCAGCATCAATCAAGGGTTGTAAAGTTGAGGAAAGCCTCTCATCAATGGCTTTAGTCACAATATCAGTGATTATGGGTGTGATGAGAGGAGGGAATTTTGAAGTACGGCACCTATTTGCTCAGGAGGGTTCTGTTCCTGAGAAATAGGGCCTGAAGCAGAGGCAGGTGGTTGAGTTTGGAGTGGCTCAGTGTGTTGGGGAACCTTCAAGTGAAGGTGCCATCTGTGGGTTGGTAGAGGCAGATGGTCTTTCTCCTTGTGAGAGTTGGTCAAGTAGGTTTTGCAGCCTACTGACTTTCTCTTCAAGGATTGTGTTCTGGGCAAGAACATCGTAGAAAAAGCCCAGGTCATCATCAGCCGAAGCTGAATCATCTGACCTCTTGCTTAGAGCAGGATTTACATGCACTGGGTGTAGACCAGTTGTTGCATGTGCCCCTTGTGCTTGGTACTGGGGACTTCCAGCCTCAGGACAATGTCCATCATCAGCTGTTGCCTCTAGTGAGGTCTTAGCAATGTTACCAGCCTCATTCTGATCATGTGCTGATTCAGAAGAGATGGCAGCCTCACTAGATATTCTAAGCTCCTTATCTACACTAGGAGATAGAAGTGGTAAACCCCTGTGCTGTGGGTTCTCAATTGCACTGTGTTTCTCCCCCTCAATTGTAGAGGTGTTCCCTAGTAGTAAGAGGTTTCTGGGAGGGGGTGAGGAGTGCAGTTGAGTCAACACTTGTGCAACTATTAAAGTTGGGCTGTGAGGGGCGGTTGTATGGGGTGAAGGGATAGAAGCAGTGTGCACCTGGGGAGGTTGGTGCGTTTCAATGGCAATCTCCTCAAGTGAGGAAGATCCCAGATATGTAGGTACCCCTTGTGTGGTTGCTGCAGGCTCCTGTTGAGAGGAGGCCTGAGCGGCTATGGCTGGAAGAGTCATTGTATCCACTAGGGGTTGGAACTAGTGGATATATCCTGCGTTTGTGTGCAGGGGCATCCTCAGGGACTCAATTCCCTGAGTAGCCGTTTTGGGTTTCTTTTTGGTGGGTTTGGTGGGACTTTTGATTTGGAGGTGGTGGCTGTGGGTTCCAGCTGCGTGGGTTTTCGCAGCTTGGCAGCCATTTTGAGTGTCTAGTCAGAGTTGTGCCGGGAGTATACTTCCGGCAGAACAGCCGTAGCAGGGACTCCCAAGCCAACAAGTCCCTCAGCATTAAGCTGGTTTGTAATGATGGCCATTATGAACCGTGGATATAGTATCCAACGGTTGGCAGTTAGTTTTTGAGCCATATCCTTGAGCTCCGAAAATATTATTTCTGAAGTTTAGTGGTTGTTGCTCAAGAATAGAAAACATTACCTGCTGCCATTTGGTCGACATTTGATCCCAAGACGACGTCTTAGGAGCCAAACATACATTCACCATGTGAAAAATTAGGCGTTCAGCGTCATGGAAGTGTTTCTTCATGATAGTGGAGGCACTGAGATTGCCTTGATATCCATGTGGGCAAAGGATAGATCTGTGGTGCCCTTCGGATATCCAGCAGGAGAAATAGCATCATCCAGATGAAGAATTTGGCAGATAACTGCAGGAGTGATGACTATTTCTTTGTTGTTGACGACCGACTGGAGAGATGGTGTGTTGTTCTCCCCAGTGGTAATAGTAACGTTCATCCAAAATGTTGAAGGATTCGGCATGTAGTATGGGGATTCAGAAGAAATGCCGTTATGTATTGGGACTGAAACATAAGATCGATAGCAGTATCGAACTTAGCCCAGACAGGCGATTTAGTAAGGTAGGCAACACAGTTGTGTCGCGGTTTAAGTTGCATGGACGCCATTGAGAGGAGAGAAGTTTTGGAGAGGAACGTTAGGTTTGAAGAGAGATGAAGCATTGAAAGTATTAGGTCAGGGATATATATAGGGTACGGGTGAGAAAACGACTAAAGGATGTGGGGTTAGTCATCAGTAGTTTTAAGACGACCGTTGACATGGTATTATCCTTTCAGACGTTGAAACAGCTGAAGTCGTGGTGTTAGGCATCAGAAGTTAGAAAACTACTGAGACCGTGTGGTTTTGACTTCAGATGATTGAAACAACTGAGGACATGGTGTTTGGCATCAGTAGTTATGAAACTACTGAAGACAGTGGTTTTGTCATCAGCTGTTGTAAACAACTGAAAACTTGGTATTAGTCATCAGTAGTTATAAAACTACTGAAGACATGGTATTGCTTCAGTTGTTTAGAATGAAACAGCAGTTGTACAAACGACTGAGGAGAAATTTCTCATCAGCTGTTTTCGTCAATTCTTAGCTTTTCAGCTGTTTCATACTGTCCTCAACACATTCATCAGCCTTTTTGGCTGATTTCAGTTGTTTCATAGGACATCAGTACTTATCTGTGTATACTGATTTTAGTAGTTTTAACTGCATTAGTAGTTGTAACTACATCAGTATTTTAGAACAGATGAAGTACTTCAGTACTTGTGAGACATTTAGCCTTCAGTAGTTATAAAAACTGCTGAGGGTAACAGAACTCATCAGTACTTATATAGACATAGTTACCAATGATCATCAGTACTTATTACCAAGATCATCAGTAGTTGTCACTTATTCTAGCTGCAGCATACCAAGCCTTAACACCAGGTTTGGAAAGTTGAACTATCCAAAGCTTAGTAAAAATGTCTAAGCTCATCAGCACTAGGCACAAACTTAGGATCAATCAGACCTTTTTCAAAACAATCCCTTATAAAATGATGTCTGATCTCTATATGTTTGGTCCTAGAGTGCTGGACTGGATTTTTGACAATGCAAAGAGCTGAAGCACTATCCATTAACAATGGAGTCTTAGTCTCTGTAATGCCATAATCCAAAAGTTGTTTTGAAGCCAGAGTACCTGAGATGTACAACTTGCAGCTGCAATGTACTCTGCTTCAACAGTTGATGTAGCAACTGAGGTCTGTTTCTTGCTCTGCCAAGAAATCAAGCAGTTGCCTAGGAATTGACATCCACCAGAAGTTGATTTCTGGTCAACTTACACCCTGCATAGTCACTGTCAGAAAAAATCAACTAATTTACCAGAATGTCCAGTAGAATACCATAAACCTAGAGATGGAGTGCCTTGCAGATATCTAAAGATCCTCTTGACTGCAATCAGATGAGACTCTTTAGGTGCAGCCTGAAATCTAGCACAAACACATGTAGCAAACATAATCTGGTCTAGAAGCTGTTAAATACATCAAGGACCCAATCATACATCTGTAAAGGTTTCATCAACCACTTTACCTTTCTGATCTGTATCCAGTTGTGTGGTGCTGCACATGGGGGTAGAACAAGGCTTACAGTTTTGTAAATCAAATTTTGCAAAAGATCTTTTGTGTATTTGGACTGATGAATGAAAATTCCATCAGCCTTTTGTTTGATTTGCAACCCCAGAAAGAATTGTAACTCTCCCATGGCACTCATTTCAAACTCTGTTGCATCAACTTTGTAAAGCATCACACAACTTTGGATCAGAGGATGCAAAGATGATATCATCTACATAAATTTGAACAAGTAGATTATGCTGCCGAGCTTTCTTAATGAATAAAGTCTTATCTATGGAGCCTCTAGTGAAATTATTTTCCAGAAGAAAATTGATAATGTCTCATACCAGGCTCTAGGAGCTTGTTTTAACCCATAAAGAGCCTTATCAAGCTTATACACCCAATTAGGATGTTTATTGTCCTCAAAGCCTGGAGGTGACATACATAAACCTCTTCTTTAATTTTTCCATACAAAAATGCACTTTTGACATCCATTTGAAAAACTTTAAGGTTTGATAAGCAGCATAAGCTAAAAACAATCGAATGCTTCCAGTCTGGCTACAGGGGCAAAGGTTTCATCATAATCAATACCTTCTTCTTGTGCAAACCCCTGAACAACCAGTCTGGCCTTGTTCTTAACAATAAGCCCATTTCATCAGTTTTGTTCCTAAACACCCATTTAGTGCCTATTGCACACTTACCTGGAGGTAGAGGAACTAGTTCCCACACTTGCTGTTTCTTGAACTGAAGAAGCTCAAGCTGCATGGCATCAACACCATCCATTGTCCTTTAAAGCAATGTGATAATTCTTTGGCTCTTGCTGACTGATGAAGAGAGCATAGAAGCAGAAATTTGACAATTGACTTCTTGTTGATACTCCAGCTGTGATATCACCAATGATTTGAGACATAGGGTGATTCTTCAGATCTTGATACACAATGAGATCTGTGCAAGTTTGTAGCTGGCTCAGCAGCAGTAACAGATGGTGATGGTGAATATTTCTTGAAAGCAATCAGTGGATGGTAATTCAAAGGAAGTTGAATTCGAAGAGATCTCATCAGCATTTTTTGTGGATGGTGCTACTGGAGCTACAGGAACATCAGGTCTAGCTGAAGATCAGGCAGTTGATCACTAAACCTGAAGAGGTGAGTACTGCAATCATCATCATCATCAGCACCAGCAGTACCACCAGGTGGTGAACTGTTGACAGGAGCAACAGCAGGAGTTTGATAAGGAACATATTGCAGTATGTCCAAATCAAATAACTCCACAGGGCTTTGTGGAATCTTGTCCTTTGGAGATTCATTGAACTTAACATGTAGAGTTTCTCAACCATCTTGGTTCTGCAGTTGAAGACTCTGTATGCCTTGCAAGTAGATGAATAACCACAAAATACCCTGCATCCACCTTAGGATCAAATTTATGGAGTTGATCCTTTGTGTTGAGAATAAAACAGAGACACCCAAATGCTTTGAAAAATGAAATCAGAGAAGCCAAATGATGGAGGACTTCATATGGAGTCTTCATCAACCTTTGATTTACTAAAACTCTATTTTGCACATAGCAAGCTGTGTTGACAGCTTCAGCCCAAAAGGTCAGCGGCAAACCAGAGTCAGCCAGCATGGACCTTGCAGCTTCAATGAGGGTCCTGTTCTTTCTCTCCACTACTCCATTTTGTTCTGGAGTCCTTGGAATGCTAAACTGCCTTTTGATCCCTTTGAAAGATTGAAGTCATCAAGTGTATGATTTCTGAATTCAGTTCCATTGTCACTCCTAATACACTTGACTGGAAGGAATACTGCTTCTCAATATACAACACAAAGTGAATAATCTTCTGAGCAGCCTCATCCTTTGAATGTAGAAAGAAAGTCCATACAAATCTGGAGTAATCATCCACAATTACCAGACAGTATTTCTTCTTTGCCATGCTCATTACTCTCACGGACCAATCAATCCATATGCAGTAATTGCAAGCAGAGGTAGTGGACTAGCACTTCAATAGGAGGGAATGAGACTTTGTGTTGTTTTCCTTTTAAACAAGCAGTGCAGGTTTCATCACAGTGGAACTCCTTTATTGGTAAGCCTCTGACTAAACTATTGTGGGTAAGCTGATTCATGTTTTTGATATTAACATGACCAAGCCTTCTGTGCCACAGTTTAGATTCTTGAGAAGAGGCTTTGGAAAATAGGCAAGGATTGCCTTTGAGATCTATTTTTTGGAAAGATCTAAGGCATACACTCTTCCTGTCCTGTTGGCTCTCAGGGAGTGTGATCATCAATACCTTGTCAATCAAGTGCAAAACTTTGGATGACAGAATCCTACAGTTTTGACTGGTGAAAAGAGCAACATGGCTTTATCACACATTTGACTGACACTCAAGAGATTGTACTTGAGATTTTCCACATGATTAACATCATCAAATTGATTTCTCCATTGGAGACAAAGCCCTTACCAATGATGTAACCCCTAGCATCATTGCCAAAAGAAACAAATCCCTTCTTTCCTTGAGAGTAGTCATGAAGAAGAGAGCTGTTCCCAGTCATGTGCATAGACTTGTTCTTCAATGCTTTGGAAGCATTGTTTGCTTTCTTGACTACCTCTTTAGTAGTCTTCAAACTCTTTCTACTGGCAGTTTCTTCTCATCGGTACTGACAGCAGTTGAAGTTTGAACTTCAGGTGTTAAATCCTGCTCTCTAGTCCTTTCAGGACCTTCAGAATTAACTCCTGAGTTGATCAACTTATTGATCATGTGAGTGTCAGCTTTGTTGACCATCAACATCAGCTGATAGGTTTAAGAGGGCTGATGCTGACTTGCTACTTCTGATTGTGCTGTATCAGATAGTAGATCACATGATGTGATGGATTGGTTATCACTCTCACCATCAGATTCTACTTTTGCTCTGGAGTAAAATCTGTAGGTGGAGCAGTGTGATTGTAACCAATGCCAAACTTCACATTGGAAGCAGATTGCTTACTAAGAAGCATTTCAAAACCTTTGCATGATTGTACCCACCTATCACACTCTACCTGGGTAACTGCAAGGGTTTCTTTGAGATCTTTGTACTTCTCTAGAAGTACCTCTTCTCTAGCCTTATCATCAATTATTTGGCATTTCAGTTTATAAATCTCATCATTTGTATCTTTAAGCACAGACTCAAACTCAGCTTTGTTTTTGGAAATTATTTGTTCTAGCTCAATGTTCTTATTAATTAAAGCTACATTTGCTTCTCTAATGGAAGCAAATGCTGCTATGCATGGTTCAGAACATAATTTGGCTTTTGCCTCAGAGGATACCTGTGATACCTGAGGTGTAGAGGCATTAGAAAATGAAGTATCAGTAGACTCCAAAGCCATAAGAGCTAAATTCCCAAAAGGACTGTCACCACCATGTTGACCAGCACCTGAGAACAGTTGTTCATGACCAGACATGTCATCTGGTAAACTGCTCCAGTCAATAACTCTTGGGGTGAAGAAGCTGTGTTGTTGAGGTTCAGTTTGTTGATGAGATTGGGATGGCTGAGGTTCTGGTAGTGCATGAGGTTGTGGTGCCATAGGAACTTGAACTTGATTTGACTGTGGCAGTAATAACAAGGGTAAGGATATGGCATTTGACCCTGAGGAACAAATATGCAGGAGATTGTTGTTGAGGATGATGACTAGAAGTGACAGGATGTTGCCCTCTGTGTTGTTGACTATTGCCAGGAAAAGTCACAAAAGGTGCAGTGGAGTTAGATCCAGTCGATCTACACTCTCTTGCAAAGTGTCCAAGCCTTGGCATTTGTGACACCTCAACTTGCTCTTGTCAAAACCAACTTTGGTTTTGCCAGAGAGTCCTGGGAATTTTCTTCCAGTTCTTTTGTAGAACTTCTGAGATCTGATATTTATCAAGGCCATTTGGCTCAAAATATCCATCTCTTCTAAGTCATCATCAGCAATCCCCTTGAGATCATCCATAATGAAGCATAAATTGTCATTATTACACCCAGTATACTGACCATCAACACTCACAAATGCAGAATCAGAAGTGTTTGAAGAGAAATTAATATGCTCATCATACTGGCATTCAGATGAAGCATATTCTGACTCATGACCCACCAAGGCAGTGTTGCCTGGTACAAAGTCTTCAGTGAGCTTTCCAGATGAAGACAGCTTTCTCTTCTGTTCTATCTCTCTCTCAAACGTGAGCAGTTTCCCATGGAGTTGGGTGAGAGATAGTTTGTCCAAACTTGCACTGGA
The DNA here is from genome assembly GCA_025506515.1 of Flaveria trinervia. Taxonomy (NCBI): domain Eukaryota; kingdom Viridiplantae; phylum Streptophyta; class Magnoliopsida; order Asterales; family Asteraceae; genus Flaveria; species Flaveria trinervia. Next base: position 91,712 of record JACCIX010000734.1, on the reverse strand, counting down.
GCGTAGGACAATAGTATATGTGTCCCATCTCTCAGGCAGTGATCTGAGAAATCTGTTATTCATCTAAATGTTTGTGTACTCAAGTTTGACCATTTTTAATTCAGAGATCAAACAAGAGAACCGCTCAAATTGTTGAGTCAGTGTCTCACCCTTTCTATGAGAGAATGTCTCATATTGTTGGGCAAGGATTTCTCTATTATTTGCCAAGACCTCATCTGTTCCTCCAAATTGTTCTTTCAAGGCATTCCAGAGGTCATGGGCAGTTTCATGATGCATTAGCCCAGAATAGATTTCATTGGCAGTGCCATGGCCAGAATTCCATGGGCTTTTGCATCAATTTCAAGCAAGTTCTTATCCTCATCTGAGTATTGCTCCCTCCTCTTCGGAACCATTTGATTGGTTTCCGGGTTATTCACTATAGGCTTGTGTGGACCATGAACCACTGATGTCCAACAACCTGCGCTGTTAACAGACAGGTGATGGAGCATTCGTCGTTGCCATATGTTATACTCATTCCTAACCAGCATTGGTGGCTTGGTTGAGGAACCACTATTGTGAGGATCATTGGAGGGAGTAGTCATTTTCAGTTCAAAAACAATTTAATTCAAGCTTTTAAAAGTTCTACACAGACAACAACAAACTCAATGAAAACCGAGAAAAGATCTGAGGATGGATGACCAGAAATACAGAAAATTCAATCTCTATAACCGTTTCTTGCAAAAAGAAAAGCTAATTCAATCAAACTTAGATCTTGAATAGCAGTTTCAATGATCAATTATTAGATCGATCAATGATTATCCTGCTCTGATACCATTTGACAGGATCAGCGATCACAAGTTTGATGTATTAGAGTTCAAAGCAGCGGAATAAGAACAGGAATTAGACAAATTGTAGCAAGTAATCGATACTTGTATGCATTAAGAGCACATACGGTTATAGTGAGAGAATATATATTTCTGATACAAGGAATGTTTATAGATATAGAATATTTCTAATCAAATCATTCAAATCATTCACCTATTACAATAGGTTGTCACTCCTTATATAGAGTGCAACAATCACTGCTGTTATCACGGAAAGTGACAACTGGCAGATCTATTACAAAAATAACTAAATCTTAACAAACTACTGAAACGTTCACAACTACTGAGAACATATCAGAGTGTTAAGTGCAGAATATAAAACTACTGATTAGAAACTACTGAAACTACAACGACTAAAGAACAAGCTCTTCAGTCGTTTTACAAAACTACTGAAACATAAAACTACTGAAACTAGAAATATAAAACTACTGATATTACAACTACTGAAGAAGTACTCTTCAGCAGTTGTGACAAACTACTGAGGCTTCAGTACTTGATCTTCAGACTTTAACCTTCAGGTGTTTCATCAGCTGATGACTTCAGTAGATGTCATCAGCTGATGTCTTCAGTCTTTGTCTTCAGACTTTGTACATCAGTTGTTGATCTTCAGCACTTGTAAACTCTTCAGCTGTTGTACTTCAGTACTTTGGTCTTTCAGCTTCAGCACTTGCGTTCTTCAGCTGTTGTACTTCAGCACTTTAGTTCTTCAGCTGATGCAGTCTTCAGCACTTGATCTTCAGCTGTTGAAGTCTTCAGCACTTGTCAAACTGCTGATGAGGCTTTCAGCAGTTGTTGTGATACCATGTGGGACTTAGAGGTTTTCTGATCTTGGCTCATTGGTTCTTTTGGTCCAACAGAGATTGTGGAGGAGATTATCGATTTCAAGGTTTATTTGTGTTTTCTCTTTTTTGATTTTGGTTTTGGTTTAGGAAGTACATACAAATGGTACATTTGTCTTTGTTTAGTGTGATTTCATTATTCATTTTGCTCCAATCTAACTAAATAATTTTATGAGTATATTTCGAAGCCATGAGAATCTCAACGATATAGGATTGGAGGTTGTTTGTAAGAGCATAAATAATTCATGCTTGAACTATTGATAGCGTTTTCGTATTCGTGGATCGTTTCCCATGTATTTTGTTAAGCATTCGCTAATAATTGGATGCATAAATACATAGTTACTAAATTGTTTGAGAGATATAAGGAACTATAAATTTCTTTGTCGTTTTAGTTTGACTTAACTTCTAATTCATTTATCAAACGTTGAGTTTCAATAGTAATGTCGAGTTACATTCGTTCCGCAACTGTAACCAGTTTCTTGATTCTTAGTCAGTGAATACAAGTTGTTACTTGGTCCTTTACATCCGGAATCACTATTTTGGGGCGTAATAAAGGACTCAAGGCACTGAAACATGTCATATGGAAGTTGATTTGTAGGGCGATAGCGTTTGAAGATGGTAGTTGCGTAAGATAGAAGAGTTTAAGGAGGAGATGATTGATTTCAAGGTTTATTTGTGTTGTCTCTTGTTTGATTTTGGTCTGGCTTAAGATGTACATACAAATGGTACATTTGTCTTTGTTTAGTTTGATTTCATTAATCATTTAGCTGGAATCTAACTAAATTATTTTATGTTTGTATTAGAACCCATGAGAATCTCAACCATATAAGATTGGAGGTTGTTAGCAAGCGCATAATTTATTTATGCTAGAACAATTGATACTTAGCGTTTTCGTATTCATGGTTCATTTCCCATGTGTTTTGTTAAGCATTTGCGGATAATTGGATGCATATATACGTCGTTAATAAATTTTTTGTGAAATATAAGGAAATATAACTTTCTCTGTCGTTTTAGTTTGACTAACTTCTAATTCATTAATCACACATTAAGTTTTAGTGGTAAGGTCGAATTACATTCGCTTCGTAACTGTAACAAGTTTCTCGATTCTTAGTGAGTGATTACAAATTGTTCCTTGATCCTTTACATCCGAAATCATTGTTTTGGGGCTTAATAAAGGACTCTAGGTACTGAAACTTGTCATTTGGAATGGTTTAAGTTGAGTTGAAGGGTGATAGCATTTGAAGATGATAGACAAGTTTGATAGAAGACTTTGTGGAGGAGATGATCGATTTCAAGGTTTATTTGTGTTATCTCTTGTTTGATTTTGGTTTTGGTTGAAGAAGTACATACAAATGGTACATTTGTCTTTGTTTAGTGTGATTTCATTATTCATTTTGCTCCAATCTAACTAAATAATTTATGAGTGTATTTAGAAGCCATGTCAATCTCGACCATATAGGATTGGAGGTTGTTTGCAAGAGCATAAATTATTCATGCTAGAACTATTGACATTTAGCGTTTCGTATTCGTGGATCATTTCCCATGTATTTTGTTAAGCATTCGCTAGTAATTGGATGCATAAATACATAGTTACGAAATTGTTTGTGACATATAAGGAACTATAACTTTCTTTGTCGTTTTAGTTTCACTTAACTTCTAATTCGTTAATCATACATTGATTTTCTATGGTAAGGTCGAATTACATTCGATTTGTAACTGTAGTAGTTTCTTGATTTTTAGTGAGTGAATACAAGTTGTTGCTTGATCCTTTACATTCAGAATCATTGTTTTTGGTCATAATGAAGGACCCTAGGTACTGAAACTTGTCATTTGGAATGGTTTAAGTTGAGTTGAAGGGCGATAGCGTTTGAAGATGGTAGCCGATTGTGATAGAAGAGTTTGTGGAGGAGATGATCGATTTCAAGGTTTACTTGTATTGTCTCTTGTTTGATTTTCGTTTTGGTTTAAGAACTACATACTAATGGTACATTTGTCTTTGTTTAGTGTGATTTCATTATTCATTTTGCTCCAATCTAACTAAATAATTTTATGAGTGTATTTAGAAGCCATGAGAATCTCAACCATATAGGATTGGAGGTTGTTTGTCACATCATAAATAATTCATGCTAGAACTATTGAAAGCGTTTTCGTATTCGTGGATTGTTTCCCATGTATTTCATTAAGCGTTCACTAATAATTGGATGTGTGAATACAAGTTGTTCGTATTAGTTTGACTTAACTTTTAATTCATTTATCAAATGTTGAGTTGGAGTAGTAAGGTCGAGTTACATTCGCACATTAACTGTAACCAGTTTCTCGATTCTTAGTGTGTGAATACAAGTTGTTCCTGGATCCTTTACATCCGGAATCATTGTTTTGGAGCGTAATAAAGGACTAATGGTACAGAAACTTGTCATATGGAATGGTTTAAGTTGATGTGTAGGGCGATAGCGTTTGAAGACGGTAGTCGAGTAAGATAGAAGACTTTAAGGAGGAGATGATTGATTTCAAGGTTTGTTTGCGTTGTCTCTTGTTTGATTTTGCTCCGGTTTAAGAAGTACACACATATGGTACATTTGTCTTTGTTTAGTGTGATTTCATTAATCATTTAGCTCGAATCTAACTAAATATTTTTATGTGTGTATTAGAACCCATAAGAATCTCAACCATATAGGATTGGAGGTTGTTAGCAAGCTCATAAATTATTCATGCTAGAACAATTGATATTTAGCGTTTTCGTATTTGTGGTTGGTTTCCCATGTATTTTGTTAGGCATTCGTGAATAATTGGATGCATATATACGTAGTTAATAAGTTGTTTGTGAAATATAAGAAAATATAACTTTCTTTGCCGTTTTAGTTTGGATTAACTTCTAATTCATTAATCACGCCTTGAGTTTTAGTGGTATGGTCGTTTTACATTCGCACATTAACTGTAACTAGTTTCTTGATTCTTAGTGAGTGAATACAAATTGTTCCTTGATCCTTTATATCCGGAATCATGGTTTTAGGGCTAAATAAAGGACTCTAGGTACTAAAACTTGTCATTTGGAATGGTTTAAGTTGCGTTGAAGGGCGATAGCGTTTGAAAATGGTAACACGGTGTGATAGAAGAGTTTGTGGACGAGATGATCGATTTCAAGGTTATTTGTATTGTCTCCTGTTTGATTTTGATTTTTGTTTAAGAGGTACATACAAATGGTACATTTGTCTTTGTTTAGTGCGATTTCATCATTCATTTTGCTCCATTCTAACTAAATAATTTTAGGAGTTTATTTATAAGCCATGAGAATCTCAACCATATAGGATTGGAGGTTATTTGCAATAGCATTAATTATTTATGCTAGAACTATTGATAGCGTTTTTCTATCCGTGGATCATTTCCCATGTATTTTGTTAAGCGTTCGCTAATAACTGGATGCATAAATACGTAGTTACTAAATTGTTTGTGACATATAAGGAACTATAACTTTGTTTGTCGTTTTTGTTAGACTTAACCTCTAATTCATTTATCAAACGTTGAGTTTCTGTAGTAAGGTCGAATTACATTCGTTTGATTTTGGTTTTGGTTTAATAAGTACATACAAATGGTACATTTGTCTTTGTTTAGTTTGATTTCATTATTCATTTTGCTCCAATCTAACTAAATAATTTTATGAGTGTATTTAGAAGCCACGAGAATCACAACCATATAGATTGGAGGTTGTTTGCAAGAGCATAAATTATTCATGCTAGAACTATTGATAGCGTTTTTCTGTTTGTGGATCATTTCCCATGTATTTTGTTAAGCGTTCGCTAATAACAGGATGCATAAATACGTAGTTACTAAATTGTTTGTGACATATAAGGAACTATAACATTCTTTGTCGTTTTAGTTTGATTTAACTTCTAATTCATTTATCAAATGTTGAGTTTCTGCAGTAAGGTCGAATTACATTCGTTCCGTAACTCTAACCAGTTTCTCGATTCTTAGAGTGTGAATACAAGTTGTTCCTTGATCCTTTACATTCGGAATCATTGTTTTTCCGCATAATAAAGGACTCATGGTACTGAAACTTGTCATATGGAATGGTTTAAGTTGATCTGTAGGGCGATAGCGTTTGAAGACGGTAGTCGAGTAAGATAGAAGAGTTTAAGGAGGAGATGATTGATTTCAAGGTTTATTTGTGTTGTCTCTAGTTTGATTTTGGTCTGGTTTAAGAAGTACGTACAAATTGTACATTTGCCTTTGTTTAGTGTGATTTCATTAATCATTTAGCTTGAATCTAACTAAATAATTTTATGTGTGTATTAGAACCTATGAGAATCTCAACCATATAGGATTGGAGGTTGTTAGCAAGCACATAAATTATTCATACTAGAACAATTGATATTTAGCATTTTCGAATTCGTGGTTCATTTCCTATGTATTTTGTTAATTATTCGCAAATAATTGGATACATATATACGTGGTTAATAAATTGTTTGTGAAATTTAAGGAAATATAACTTTCTTTGTCATTTTAGTTTGACTTACCTTCTAATTCATTAATCACACATTGAGTTTCAGTGGTAAGGTCAAACTACATTCGCTTCGTAACTCTAACAAGTTTCTCGATTCTTAGTGAGTGAATACAAGTTGTTCCCTGATCCTTTACATCCGGATTCATTGTTTTGGGTCTTAATAAAGGACTCTAGGTACTGCAACTTGTCATTTGGAATGGTTTATGTTCAGTTGAAGGGCGATAGCATTTGAAGATGTCAGCCAAGTGTGATAGAAGAGTTTGTGGAGGAGATGATCAATTTCAAGGTTTATTTCTGTTGTCTCTTGTTTGATTTTGGTTTTGGTTTAAGAAGTACATACAAATGGTACATTTGTCTTTGTTTAGTGTGATTTCATTATTTATTTTGCTCCAATCTAACTAAATAATTTTATTAGTGTATTTAGAAGCCATGAGAATCTCAACCATATAGGATTGGAGGTTGTTTACAAGAGCATGAATTATTCATGCTAGAACTATTCATATATAGCGTTTTTGTATTCGTGGACTATTTCCCATGTATTTTGTTAAGCATTAGCTAATAATTGGATGCATACATACGTAGTTACTAAATTGTTTGTGACATATATGGAACTATAACTTTCTTTGTCGTTTTAGTTTGACTTAACTTCTAATTCATTAATCACCCATTGAGTTTCAGTGGTAAGGTCGAATTCTATTCGCTTCGTAACTGTTAGCAGTTTCTCGATTCTTAGTGAGTGAATACAAGTTGTTCCTTGATCCTTTACATCCGGAATCATTGATTTGGCGATTAATGAAGGACTCTAGGTACTGAAGCTTTTCATTTGTAATGGTTTAAATTGAGTTCTAGGGCGATAGCATTGAAGATGGAAGCCGAGTGTGATAGAAGAGTTTGTGTAGGATATGATCGATTTCAAGGTTTATTTGTGTCTCTCTTGTTTGATTTTCGTTTTGGTTTAACAAGTACATACAAATGGTTCATTTGTCTTTGTTTAGTGTAATTTCATGATTCATTTTGCTCCAATCTAACTAAATAATTTTATGAGGGTATTTTGAAGCCATGAGAATCTTAACCATATAGGATTGGAGGTTGTTTCAAGAGCGTAAATTAGTCATGTTAGAACTATTGATAGCGTTTTCATATTCGTTGATCATTTCCCATGTATTTTGTTAAGCATTCGCTAATAATTTGATGCATAAATACCTAGTTACTAAATTGTTTGTGACACATAATGAACTATAACTTCTTTGTCGTTTTAGTTTGACTTAACTTCTAATTCATTTATCAAACGTTGAGTTTGGGTAGTAAGGTCGAATGACATTCGTTCCGTAACTATAACCATTTTCTCGATTCTTTGTGAGTGAATACAAGTTGTTCGTTGGTCCTTTACATCCGGAATCATTGTTTTAGAGCGTAATAAAGGACTCAATGTACTGAAACTTGTCATATGGAATGGTTTAAGTTGATTTGTAGGGCGATAGCCTTTCAAGACGGCAGTCGAGTAGGATAGAAGAGTTTAAGGAGGAGATGATTGATTTCAAGGTTTATTTGCGTTGTCTCTTGTTTGATTTTGGTCTGATTTAAGAAGTACACACATATGGTACATTTGTCTTTGTTTAGTGTGATTTCATTAATCATTTAGCTCGAATCTAACTAAATATTTTTACGTGTGTATTAGAACCATAAGAATCTCAACCATATAGGATTGGAGGTTGTTAGCAAGCACATAAATTATTCATGCTAGAACAATTGATATTTAGCGTTTTCGTATTCGTGGTTCATTTCCCATGTATTTTGTTAGGCGTTCGCGAATAATTGGATGCATATATACGTAGTTAATAAGTTGTTTGTGAAATATGAGAACATATAACTTTCTTTGCTGTTTTAGTTTGGCTTAACTTCTAATTCATTAATCACGCCTTGAGTTTTAGTGGTATGGTCGTTTTACATTCGCACATTAATTGTAACTAGTTTCTTGATTCTTAGTGAGTGAATACAAATTGTTCCTTGATCCTTTACATCTGGAATCATGGTTTTGGGGCTTAATAAAGGACTCTAGGTACTAAAACTTGTCATTTGGAATGGTTTAAGTTGCATTGAAGGGCGATAGCGTTTGAAGATGGTAACGGAGTGTGATAGAAGAGTTTGTGGAGGACATGATGATTTCAAGGTTTATTTGTGTTGTCTCTTGTTTGATTTTCGTTTTGGTTTAAGAAATACATACAAATGGTACATTTGTCTTTGTTTAGTTTGATTTCATTATTCATTTTGCTCCAATCTAACTAAATAATTTTATGAGTGTATTTAGAAGCCATGAGAATCTCAACCATATAGGATTGGAGGTTGTTTGCAAGAGCATAAATTATTCATGCTAGAACTATTGATAGCATTTTTCTATTTGTGGATCATTTCCCATGTATTTTGTTAAGCATTCGCTAATAACTGGATGCATAAATACGTAGTTACTAAATTGTTTGTCACGTATAAGGAACTATAACATTCTTTGTCGTTTTAGTTTGACTTAACTTCTAATTCATTTATCAAACGTTGAGCTTCTGCAGTAAGGTCGAATTACATTCGTTTCGTAACTCTAACCAGTTTCTCGATTCTTAGTGTGTGAATACATGTTCTTCCTTGATCCTTTACATCCGGAATCATTGTTTTGGCGCATAATAAAGGACTCATGGTACTGAAACTTGTCATATGGAATGGTTTAAGTTGATGTGTAGGGCGATAGCGTTTGAAGACGGTAGTCGAGTAAGATAGAAGAGTTTAAGGAGAGATGATTGATTTCAAGGTTTATTTGTGTTGTCTCTAGTTTGATTTTGGTCTGGTTAAGAAGTACGTACAAATTGTACATTTGCCTTTGTTTAGTGTGATTTCATTAATCATTTAGCTTGAATCTAACTAAATAATTTTATGTGTGTATTAGAACCCATGAGAATCTCAACCATATAGGATGGAGGTTGTTAGCAAGCACATAAATTATTCATGCTAGAACAATTGATATTTAGCATTTTCGTATTCGTGGTTCATTTCCCATGTATTTTGTTAATTATTCGCAAATAACTGGATGCATATATACGTGGTTAATAAATTGTTTGTGAAATATAAGGAAATATAACTTTCTTTGTCATTTTAGTTTGACTTACCTTCTAATTCATTAATCACACATTGAGTTTCAGTGGTAAGGTCAACTACATTCGCTTCGTAACTCTAACAAGTTTCTCGATTCTTAGTGAGTGAATACAAGTTGTTCCCTGATCCTTTACATCCGGAATCATTGTTTTGGGTCTTAATAAAGGACTCTAGGTACTGCAACTTGTCATTTGGAATGGTTATGTTCAGTTGAAGGGCGATAGCATTTGAAGATGTCAGCCAAGTGTGATAGAAGAGTTTGTGGAGGAGATGATCAATTTCAAGGTTTATTTCTGTTGTCTCTTGTTTGATTTTGGTTTTGGTTTAAGAAGTACATACAAATGGTACATTTGTCTTTGTTTAGTGTGATTTCATTATTTATTTTGCTCCAATCTAACTAAATAATTTTATTAGTGTATTTAGAAGCCATGAGAATCTCAACCATATAGGATTGGAGGTTGTTTACAAGAGCATGAATTATTCATGCTAGAACTATTCATATATAGCGTTTTTGTATTCGTGGACTATTTCCCATGTATTTTGTTAAGCATTAGCTAATAATTGGATGCATACATACGTAGTTACTAAATTGTTTGTGACATATATGGAACTATAACTTTCTTTGTCGTTTTAGTTTGACTTAACTTCTAATTCATTAATCACCCATTGAGTTTCAGTGGTAAGGTCGAATTCTATTCGCTTCGTAACTGTTAGCAGTTTCTCGATTCTTAGTGAGTGAATACAAGTTGTTCCTTGATCCTTTACATCCGGAATCATTGATTTGGCGATTAATGAAGGACTCTAGGTACTGAAGCTTTTCATTTGTAATGGTTTAAATTGAGTTCTAGGGCGATAGCATTTGAAGATGGAAGCCGAGTGTGATAGAAGAGTTTGTGTAGGATATGATCGATTTCAAGGTTTATTTGTGTTCTCTCTTGTTTGATTTTCGTTTTGGTTTAACAAGTACATACAAATGGTTCATTTGTCTTTGTTTAGTGTAATTTCATGATTCATTTTGCTCCAATCTAACTAAATAATTTTATGAGGGTATTTTGAAGCCATGAGAATCTTAACCATATAGGATTGGAGGTTGTTTCCAAGAGCGTAAATTAGTCATGTTAGAACTATTGATAGCGTTTTCATATTCGTTGATCATTTCCCATGTATTTTGTTAAGCATTCGCTAATAATTTGATGCATAAATACCTAGTTACTAAATTGTTTGTGACACATAATGAACTATAACTTTCTTTGTCGTTTTAGTTTGACTTAACTTCTAATTCATTTATCAAACGTTGAGTTTGGGTAGTAAGGTCGAATGACATTCGTTCCGTAACTATAACCATTTTCTCGATTCTTTGTGAGTGAATACAAGTTGTTCGTTGGTCCTTTACATCCGGAATCATTGTTTTAGAGCGTAATAAAGGACTCAATGTACTGAAACTTGTCATATGGAATGGTTTAAGTTGATTTGTAGGGCGATAGCCTTTCAAGACGGCAGTCGAGTAGGATAGAAGAGTTTAAGGAGGAGATGATTGATTTCAAGGTTTATTTGCGTTGTCTCTTGTTTGATTTTGGTCTGATTTAAGAAGTACACACATATGGTACATTTGTCTTTGTTTAGTGTGATTTCATTAATCATTTAGCTCGAATCTAACTAAATATTTTTACGTGTGTATTAGAACCATAAGAATCTCAACCATATAGGATTGGAGGTTGTTAGCAAGCACATAAATTATTCATGCTAGAACAATTGATATTTAGCGTTTTCGTATTCGTGGTTGGTTTCCCATGTATTTTGTTAGGCGTTCGCGAATAATTGGATGCATATATACGTAGTTAATAAGTTGTTTGTGAAATATGAGAACATATAACTTTCTTTGCTGTTTTAGTTTGGCTTAACTTCTAATTCATTAATCACGCCTTGAGTTTTAGTGGTATGGTCGTTTTACATTCGCACATTAATTGTAACTAGTTTCTTGATTCTTAGTGAGTGAATACAAATTGTTCCTTGATCCTTTACATCTGGAATCATGGTTTTGGGGCTTAATAAAGGACTCTAGGTACTAAAACTTGTCATTTGGAATGGTTTAAGTTGCATTGAAGGGCGATAGCGTTTGAAGATGGTAACGGAGTGTGATAGAAGAGTTTGTGGAGGACATGATTGATTTCAAGGTTTTTTGTGTTGTCTCTTGTTTGATTTCGGTTTTGGTTTAAGAAATACATACAAATGGTACATTTGTCTTTGTTTAGTTTGATTTCATTATTCATTTTGCTCCAATCTAACTAAATAATTTTATGAGTGTATTTAGAAGCCATGAGAATCTCAACCATATAGGATTGGAGGTTGTTTGCAAGAGCATAAATTATTCATGCTAGAACTATTGATAGCATTTTTCTATTTGTGGATCATTTCCCATGTATTTTGTTAAGCATTCGCTAATAACTGGATGCATAAATACGTAGTTACTAAATTGTTTGTCACGTATAAGGAACTATAACATTCTTTGTCGTTTTAGTTTGACTTAACTTCTAATTCATTATCAAACGTTGAGCTTCTGCAGTAAGGTCGAATTACATTCGTTTCGTAACTCTAACCAGTTTCTCGATTCTTAGTGTGTGAATACATGTTCTTCCTTGATCCTTTACATCCGGAATCATTGTTTTGGCGCATAATAAAGGACTCATGGTACTGAAACTTGTCATATGGAATGGTTTAAGTTGATGTGTAGGGCGATAGCGTTTGAAGACGGTAGTCGAGTAAGATAGAAGAGTTTAAGGAGGAGATGATTGATTTCAAGGTTTATTTGTGTTGTCTCTAGTTTGATTTTGGTCTGGTTTAAGAAGTACGTACAAATTGTACATTTGCCTTTGTTTAGTGTGATTTCATTAATCATTTAGCTTGAATCTAACTAAATAATTTTATGTGTGTATTAGAACCCATGAGAATCTCAACCATATAGGATTGGAGGTTGTTAGCAAGCACTAAATTATTCATGCTAGAACAATTGATATTTAGCATTTTCGTATTCGTGGTTCATTCCCATGTATTTTGTTAATTATTCGCAAATAACTGGATGCATATATACGTGGTTAATAAATTGTTTGTGAAATATAAGGAAATATAACTTTCTTTGTCATTTTAGTTTGACTTACCTTCTAATTCATTAATCACACATTGAGTTTCAGTGGTAAGGTCAAACTACATTCGCTTCGTAACTCTAACAAGTTTCTCGATTCTTAGTGAGTGAATACAAGTTGTTCCCTGATCCTTTACATCCGGAATCATTGTTTTGGGTCTTAATAAAGGACTCTAGGTACTGCAACTTGTCATTTGGAATGGTTTATGTTCAGTTGAAGGGCGATAGCATTTGAAGATGTCAGCCAAGTGTGATAGAAGAGTTTGTGGAGGAGATGATCAATTTCAAGGTTTATTTGTGTTGTCTCTTGTTTGATTTTGGTTTTGGTTTAAGAGTACATACAAATGGTACATTTGTCTTTGTTTAGTGTGATTTCATTATTTATTTTGCTCCAATCTAACTAAATAATTTTATTAGTGTATTTAGAAGCCATGAGAATCTCAACCATATAGGATTGGAGGTTGTTTACAAGAGCATGAATTATTCATGCTAGAATTATTCATATTTAGCGTTTTTGTATTCATGGATTATTTCCCATGTATTTTGTTAAGCATTAGCTAATAATTGGATGCATACATACGTAGTTACTAAATTGTTTGTGACATATATGGAACTATAACTTTCTTTGTCGTTTTAGTTTGACTTAACTTCTAATTCATTAATCACCAATTGAGTTTCAGTGGTAAGGTCGAATTACATTCGCTTCGTAACTCTTAGCAGTTTCTCGATTCTTAGTGAGTGAATACAAGTTGTTCCTTGATCCTTTACATCCGGAATCATTGATTTGGCGATTAATGAAGGACTCTAGGTACTGAAACTTTTCATTTGTAATGGTTTAAGTTGGGTTCTAGGGCGATAGCATTTGAAGATGGAAGCCGAGTGTGATAGAAGAGTTTGTGTAGGAGATGATCGATTTCAAGGTTTATTTGTGTTGTCTCTTGTTTGATTTTCGTTTTGGTTTAAGAAGTACACACAAATGGTTCATTTGTCTTTGTTTAGTGTGATTTCATGATTCATTTTGCTCCAATCTAACTAAATAATTTTATGAGTGTATTTAGAAGCCATGAGAATCACAACCATATAGGATTGGAGGTTGTTTGCAAGAGCGTAAATTAGTCATGTTAGAACTATTAATAGCGTTTTCATATTCGTTGATCATTTCCCATGAATTTTGTTAATCATTCGCTAATAATTTGATGCATAAATACCTAGTTACTAAATTGTTTGTGACACATAATGAACTATAACTTTCTTTGTCGTTTTAGTTTGACTTAACTTCTAATTCATTTATCAAACGTTGAGTTTGGGTAGTAAGGTCGAATGACATTCGTTCCGTAACTATAACCAGTTTCTCGATTCTTTGTGAGTGAATACAAGTTGTTTGTTGGTCCTTTACATCCGGAATCATTGTTTTAGAGCGTAATAAAGGACTCAATGTACTGAAACTTGTCATATGGAATGGTTTAAGTTTATTTGTAGGGCGATAGCCTTTCAAGACGGTAGTCGAGTAGGATAGAAGACTTTAAGGAGGAGATGATTGATTTCAAGGTTTATTTGCGTTGTCTCTTGTTTGATTTTGATCTGATTTAAGAAGTACACACATATGGTACATTTGTCTTTGTTTAGTGTGATTTCATTAATCATTTAGCTCGAATCTAACTAAATATTTTAATGTGTGTATTAGAACCCATAAGAATCTCAACCATATAGGATTGGAGGTTGTTAGCAAGCTCATAAATTATTCATGCTAGAACAATTGATATTTAGCGTTTTCGTATTTGTGGTTGGTTCCCATGTATTTTGTTAGGCATTCGTGAATAATTGGATGCATATATACGTAGTTAATAAGTTGTTTGTGAATATAAGAAAATATAACTTTCTTTGCCGTTTTAGTTTGGATTAACTTCTAATTCATTAATCACGCCTTGAGTTTTAGTGGTATGGTCGTTTTACATTCGCACATTAACTGTAACTAGTTTCTTGATTCTTAGTGAGTGAATACAAATTGTTCCTTGATCCTTTATATCCGGAATCATGGTTTTAGGGCTAAATAAAGGACTCTAGGTACTAAAACTTGTCATTTGGAATGGTTTAAGTTGCATTGAAGGGCGATAGCGTTTGAAGATGGTAACGGAGTGTGATAGAAGAGTTTGTGGAGGAGATGATCGATTTCAAGGTTTATTTGTGTTGTCTCTTGTTTGACTTTGGTTTTGGTTTAAGAAATACATACAAATGGTACATTTGTCTTTGTTTAGTTTGATTTCATTATTCATTTTGCTCCAATCTAACTAAATAATTTATGAGTGTATTTAGAAGCCATGAGAATCTCAACCATATAGGATTGGAGGTTGTTTGCAAGAGCATATATTATTCATGCTAGAACTATTGATAGCATTTTTCTATTTGTGGATCATTTCCCATGTATTTTGTTAAGCATTCGCTAATAACTGGATGCATAAATACGTATTACTAAATTGTTTGTGACGTATAAGGAACTATAACATTCTTTGTCGTTTTAGCTTGACTTAACTTCTAATTCATTTATCAAACGTTGAGTTTCTGTAGTAAGGTCGAATTACATTCGTTCCGTAACTATAACCATTTTCTCGATTCTTAGTGTGTGAATACAAGTTCTTCCTTGATCCTTTACATCTGGAATCATTGTTTTGGCGCATAATAAAGGACTCATGGTACTGAAATTTGTCATATGGAATGGTTTAAGTTGATGTGTAGGGCGATAGCATTTGAAGATGGTAGTCGAGTAAGATAGAAGAGTTTAAGGAGGAGATGATTGATTTCAACGTTTATTTGTGTTGTCTATAGTTTGAATTTGGTCTGGTTTAAGAAGTACATACAAATGGTACATTTGTCTTTGTTTATTGTGATTTTATTAATCATTTAGCTTGAATCTAACTAAATAATTTTATGTGTGTATTAGAACCCATGAGAATCTCAACCATATATGATTGGAGGTTGTTAGCAAGCGCATAAATTATTCATGCTAGAACAATTGATATTTAGCATTTTCGTATTCGTGGTTCATTTCCCATGTATTTTGTTAATTATTCCAATAATTGGATGCATATATACGTCGTTAATAAATTGTTTGTGAAATATAAGGAAATATAACTTTCTTTGTCGTTTTAGTTTGACATACCTTCTAATTCATTTATCACACATTGAGTTTGAGTGGTAAGGTCAAATTACATTCGCTTCGTAACTGCAACAAGTTTCTCAATTCATAGTGAGTGAATACAAGTTGTTCCCTGATCCTTTACATCCGGAATCATTGTTTTGGGTCTTAATAAAGGACTCTAGGTACTAAAACTTGTCATTTGGAATGGTTTAAGTTGAGTTGAAGGGGGATATCATTTGAAGATGGCAGCCAAGTGTGATAGAAGAGTTTGTGAAGGAGATGATCGATTTCAAGGTTTATTTGTGTTCTCTGTTGTTTGATTTTCGTTTTGGTTTAAGAAGTACATACAAATGGTACATTTGTCTTTGTTTAGTGTGATTTCATTATTCATTTTGCTCCAATCTAACTAAATAATTTTATGAGTGTATTTAGAAGCCATGAGAATCTCAACCATATAGGATTGGAGGTTGTTTAGAAGAGCAAAAATTGTTCATGCTAGAACTGTTGATAGCGTTTTCGTATTCGTGGATTATTTCCCATGTATTTTGTTAAGCATTCACTAATAATTGGATGCATAAATACGTAGTTACTAAATTGTTTGTGACATATAATGACAGGATCAGTGATCTCAAGTTTGATGGATTAGAGTGTAACGCAGCGGAATAAGAACAAGAATTAGACAAATTATAGCAAGAATTTGATATTCGTATGCATTAAGAACAAATACGGTTGTAACGAGAGAATATATTTCTGTGAAAAGGAATGTTTCAATAATATTAAATGTTTCTGCTCAATCATTCACCGATTACAATTAGGTTGTAACTCCTTATATAGAGTGCAATCACTGCTGATATCACGGGATAGTGACATCTGGCAGATTTAGTACAAAAATAACTAAAACTTAACAAACTACTGAAATGTTCATAACTACTGAGAACATATCAGAGTGATAAGCATAAAACATAAAACTCTGATACGAAACTACTGAAACTACAACGATTGAAGAACAAGCTCTTCAGTCGTTTTACAAAACTACTGAAAAGAAAAACATAAAACTACTAAAGAGAAACCGTCACAACTACTGAAGAAGACCTCTTCAGCTATTGTGACAACGACTGATACTTGGTCTTCAGCACTTGTCTTCAGACTTTCTCTTCAGCATTTGTGTCTTCAGACTTTGTCTTCAGCACTTGTGTCTTCAGACTTTGTCTTCTGCACTTGTCTTCAGACTTTGTCTTCATCACTTGTCTTTAGCTGTTGTGGACTTCAGCAGTTGTTGTGACGTCTGTGGTACTTAAGGTTTTTCTGATCCGGCTCATTGGTTCTTTTGGTCCAACAAACTCCCTCTGAACCAATGCAGCCAAAACCTTAACTTTATTAAGCTCCCACTTATTGTTGGCGATAAGATTGGTCTTTTTCCTTCTTGATCAGCTAAGAAGATGACCCAATTAAGCACTGGCCTGGGAATAGATTTCTAAAATTTGGTTGGCATAGTATGGATAAGAGCCCTGACTTTGGGGAACTAGACACAGGGCTATGGTCCTATCCATGAAATCTACTTCCCATGTATAAGCCTGTAGGATTCTCTGGTGTATGCTCTGAGAAACATAATTTGTTCTTCCATGGTAAGATTTTCAGCTCCACCATCAAACAGTCCTTCACGCCCATACAGCTCTAAAATGTACTTAGCCTGTTTGCCATTTTTGAGCTCAACTGTTGTAATCTGTCTGTATGCAAACTCATCTGGGTGAGTACCTTCACGTAATAGACTGAGCTCATTTTGTTTGAAGTTCTCAAGCCTCTTGTAGACTAGCCCCTTTTTAATTACTCTGTTCTCTAACATCTTTTGGGGTGGCTGGCTGTTTAGTTTCATAGGCCTTCTTGAAATATTCTACAATTTCCCAGGGTGATACTACAAGGACCACTGTGATCTCTTCATCTACGATCCTTTTTTACTTGGCCCTTGTATCTCGAAGGAATGTCTTTCTTCACAATTCTGTGAGCCACCCTAGGATCAGGCCATATTCTCACCTTTTCCTTTTGATATTGAAATGTGTTAGCAAGGGTGTACAATCTCAGAGCTTCTTTCTTCATACTGATTATTGATGAAGAAGCAGCATAAGTTTTGTCTATGCTTTTCAGCATCTCATCATCATGAAGCTTTTGCTGCTGTTCTTCTTCTATCTTTACTCTCACAGCTTCCATCTGTGAGGTGGGAGTGATGGGCATAGGTTTGGCTTTAGTCAAAGTTAGGACTGCGGAAAGAGGCAGCCTATCTTCTTCCTCATCATCCTCTTCTTCTTCTTCTAGCCTCAACACCCTTCTCTTCTTCTTCTTGGGTGCATCATCAGCTGTTGGTTTTGAGGGTAAAGGAATTGGTTTAGTGGGTTGTGGTAGTGGTGATTTTGAAGTGGGAGGTTTTTCAGGTTGTTCTAGCATTCTTGTAGTGAGTGAGGCTTTTCAGTGTTTTGCTAGTTCCTTTCTGTTCCCAGCACCTGCCTCATTTAGTGCTTCAATCACCAATCCCTTAGTGTATGCTTCAGACGAACAGATCTTGGTGGTTATTGCCAAGATACTGTCCCTGGTCCATGACTTAATCTCGATCAATGATCTCCCAAGGTACTTTGCAATGAATCTGATCATGATCTCTAGTCTTTCTCTTTCTAATGCATGATAACTTGCCCATCTTGAGTTAATTTCTTCAACTTCAAGTCTCCTAATCTCTGAGTCAAGCTGTGCAGTATCGAACCCCTGTCTATACAGTTGATCAATAATGGAGTCCATTGATTTACTGTGTGTAGCATCCGCCATTTTGATTATCTCATCGAGTTCGAGTTCTTTTTCTTTTCTTCAACCTTCCTCTTCTTATATGTGACATGAAAGTCTTTGTGACTTTCACCCACTTGATCAATGTCAGCTCCCTTCACAAACTCCTCTTCCTTCTCAGTCTCCTTTACTTTCTTCCCCTCTATGCTCTTCCTCTTTGCTTTCACTGACTGACTCTCCCCCTTTGTGGTTGCATTGGTTGCAAGGGTTTGAGTAGGAGAAAGCCTAGTGCTCACAATCTCCTCCACCAGGGGTTGTATGATTGAGGGAAGCCTCTCATCCATGGTTTTGATCACAATGTATGTGATCATTAGGGTGATGAGAGGTAGGGATTGCTGAAAGATAGCAGTTGTTTGCTCAGAGGGGTTCTGTCCCTAAGAAGCAGTGCCAGAAATATAAGCTGGTGGCTTGGAAGTTTTGAGTGGCTGAGTGTGTGGGAGACCTTCAGGTGAAGGTGCCATCTGTGGGTTTATTTGGTGGCAGATGGTCTTGCTGTTTGAGAGAATTGGTCAAGTAGTCTTTGTAGTCTACTGACTTCTTCCTCAAGAATTGTGTTCTGGGCCAGAACATCATAAAAGAAGCCCAGGTCATCATCAGCAGATGCTGAATCACTTGACCTCCTGCTTGTAGCAGGATGTACATGCACTGGGTGTAGACCATTTTTAGCATGTGCCCCTTTTCTTGGAACTGGGGACTTCCACCCTCAGGACGATGTCCTTCATCAGCTGTTGCCTCTGGTGAGGTCTTAGCTATGTTACCAGCCTCAGTTTGATCATGTGCTGATTCAGAAGAGGTGGCAGCCTCACCGGATGTTCTCGTCTCCATATCCACACCAGGAGATAGAACAGTTAAACCCTGGTGATGTGGGCTGTCAGAAGCATGTTGATCCTCTTCCTGAATTGCTGTGGTTTTCCCCTTTGTTGGTGTTTGTTGGGGAGGAGGAGAGGCATGCAGCTGAGTCAGCACGTTTGCAATAATGAGAGCAGGACTTTGTGGGGCAGTTGCAGTGGGAGATGGGGTAAAAGCAGTATGCACCTCGGGAGAATGGTGCTCTTCAATGGCAATCTCCTCAAATGAGGAAGATCCCAGATTAGTGGGTACCCCTTCTTTGGTTGCTGCAGGCTCCTTTTGAGAGGAATCCTGAGCGGTTGTGGCTGGTGAAGTCCTTGTATCCACTAGAGGGTTATAACCAGTGGATATAGCCTGCGTTTGTGTTGCAGGGGCATCCTCAGGGGAGTCATTTCCTTGAGTAACCTTTTTTGACTTCTTTTTAGTGGGTTTGGTGGGGACTTTGGATTTGGAGGTGGTGGCTGTGGGTTCCAGCTGCGTGGGTTTGCGCAGCTTGGCAACCATTTTTAGTGATTGGTCAGAGTTGTGCCATGAGTATACTTCAGGCAGTACAGCCGTAGCAGGGACTCCCAGGCCAACAAGTCCCTCAGCTTGAAGCTGGTTTTCAATTATGGCCATTATGAACCGAGGATATAATATCCAACGGTTAGCAAATTGTTTTTGGGCCATATCCTTGAGCTCTAAAAATAGTATTTCAGAAAAATTTAAAGGTTGTTGCTCAAGGATGGAGTACATTACCTGTTGCCACCTTGTGGACATTTGATCCCATGATGAAGTCTTCAGGGCAAGGCAGACATTTACCATGTGAAAGATGAGACGTTCGGCATCCTGGAAATGTTTCTTCAATATGGTAGATGTACTCAGGTTACCCTGGTATCCATGGTGGGCAAATGATTGATCTATTGTGCCCTTTGGATAACCAGTTGGGAAAGTGGCATCATCCAGATTGAGGGTTTGGCGAAGAGTGTCTGGAGTAATGACCACTTTTTGACGATGCACAAACGATTGAAGAGACTCTGTGTCATTCTCCTCAGAGACAAGAGTGACGTTTGTCCAGAATTGGTTAAGAGATTCGGCATATATGGGGGATTTAACAGAAAAGCCGTTTTGTAAGGTGACTGAACCATTAAATCAATGGCGTTGTGAAACTTGGTCCGGTATGGCGATTTTGTGAGATGTGCGACACAACTGTGTCAGGTTTTAGTTGCATGGTCGCCATTGATGAAGAGAGGTTACAGAGTTTTTGAACGTTAGGTTTGAGAAGAGAAGACAGGAAAAACTCTGAAGGTGGGATAAGGTATTTAAAGGGTAGGGTTAGAAAATGACTGAAGGTTTTGGTGTTAGTCGTCAGTTGTTGAAACTATTGATGACGTGGTATTAACTTTCAGAGGTTTGTCATGACTGACCGTATTGGTGTGATCAGCAGTTGTTATAAAACAACTGAAGACTTGGTTTTAACCGTCAGACGTTGAAACAGCTGAAGTCTCAGATTTAGTCATCGGTAGTTATAAAACTACTGAAGACAGTTTTGACTTCAGGTGATGAAACAACTGAGGACTTGGTATTAGTCATCAGTAGTTGGGAAACTACAGAAGACTTTGGTTTTACCATCAGTTGTTGTAAACAACTGAAGACTTGGTGTTAGTCATCAGTAGTTGTGAAACTACTGAAGACATGGTTTTGCTTCAGATGTTTAGAATGAAACAGTAGTTGGGAAACTACTGAAGAGAAAAAGGCTCATCAGTAGTTGTCGTCAATTCATTTCTTTTCAGCTGTTTCATACTGTTCTCAACACGTACTCATCAGACGTTTTCATCTGTTTTCAGATGTTTCATAGGACATCAGTACGTATTTGTATTTCTGACAACAGTAGTTGTAGCTACATCAGCTGTTGTAACTACATCAATTGTTTTATCAAATAAAGTACTTGAGTACTGAGAAGTTAAGCTCTAGTAGTTTAAAGAAAACTTCCGGAGGGAAAATAACTTCAGTACTTATATATATGACAATAATAAACTAATAATCATCAGTACTTGTGAGCTGAGATCATCAGTAGTTGTCACTTATTCTAGCTACAGCATACCAAGCCTTAACACTAGGTTTGGAAAGTTGTGCTATCCAAGGGCTTAGTGAAAATGTCTGCAAGCTCATTAGCACTAGGAACAAATTTTGGATCAATCAGACCTTTTTCAAAGCAATCTCTAATAAAATGGTGTCTCATTTCAATATGTTTAGTCCTAGAGTGCTCGACAGGATTCTTGACAATACAAAGAGCTGAAGAGCTGTCCATTAACAATGGGGTCTTAGTCTCTGTTATGCCATAATCCAATAATTGGTTTTGAAGCCAGAGTACCTGAGATGTACATCTTGCAGCAGCAATGTACTCTGCCTCAGCAGTTGATGTAGCAACTGAGGTCTGCTTCTTACTCTGCGAAGAAATCAAGCAGTTGCCTAAGAATTAGCATCCTCCAGAAGTGGACTTTCTTGTCAACTTACACCCTGCATAGTCACTGTCAGAAAAAGCAACTAATTTACCAGAATGTCTAGTAGAATACCATAAACCTAGAGATGGAGTGCCTTGCAGATATCTAAAGATCCTCTTGACTACAATCAAATGAGACTCCTTAGGTGCAGCCTGAAATCTAGCACAAACACATGTAGCAAACATAATATCTGGTCCAGAAGCTGTTAAGTACATCAAGGACCCAATCATACATCTGTAAAGTGTTTCATCAACCACTTTACCTTTCTAATCTGTATCCAGTTGTGTGGTGTTGCACATGGGAGTAGAACAGGGCTTACACTTTTGTAAATCAAACTTTTCCAAAAGATCTTTTGTGTATTTGGACTGATGAATGAAAATTCCATCAGCCTTTTGTTTGATTTGCAAACCCAGAAAGAACTGTAATTCTCCCATGGCACTCATTTCAAACTTCTGTTGCATCAACTTTGTAAAGGCATCACACAACTGTGGATCAGAGGATGCAAAAATAATATCATCTACATAAATTTGAACAAGTAGATTATGCTGCCCAGCTTTCTTAATGAATAAAGTCTTATCTATGGAGCCTCTAGTGAAATTATTTTCCAGAAGAAAGTTTGATAATGTCTCATACCAGGCTCTAGGAGCTTGTTTCAACCCATAGAGAGCCTTATCAAGCTTATACACCCAATTAGGATGTTTATTGTCCTCAAAACCTGGTGGTTGACATACATAAACCTGTTCTTTAATTTTCCCATACAAAAATGCACTTTTGACATCCATTTGAAAAACTTTAAGGTTGTGATAAGCAGCATAAGCTAAAAACAATCGAATTGCTTCCAGTCTGGCTACAGGGGCAAATGTTTCATTATAATCAATACCTTCCTCTTGTGAAAACCCCTGTACAACCAGTCTGGCCTTGTTCTTAACAATAAGCCCATTTTCATCAGTTTTGTTCCTAAACACCCATTTAGTGCCTATTGCACACTTACCTGGAGGTAGAGGAACCAGTTCCCATACTTGCTGTTTCTTGAACTGAAGAAGCTCAAGCTGCATGGCTTCAACCCATCCATTGTCCCTTAAAGCAATATGATAGTTCTTTGGTTCTTGCTGACTAATGAAGAGAGCATAGAAGCAGAAATTTGACAATTGACGTCTTGTTGAAACGCCAGCATTGATATCACCAATGATTTGAGACATAGGGTGATTCTTCAGATTTTGGTACACAATAAGATCTGTGCAAGTGTTTGTAGCAGGCTCAGCAGCAACAGATGTCCTTTGGAGAACAAGCATGGATGGCCTCTTAACTCAATTTTCTTTGACAGATCCAAAGCATATACTCTTCCTATCCTGTTGGCCTTCAGGAGAGTATTTTCATCCAGTACTTTGTCAATCAGGCTCAGAACCTTGGAAGACAGAATCCTACAGTTCTGACTTGTGAAAAGAGCAACATGTCCTTTGTCACACATCTGACTGACACTCAACAGATTGTATTTGAGATTCTCCACATGGTTGACATCATCAAATCTAATATCTCCATTAGACACAAATCCCTTTCCAATGATGTAACCTTTAGCATCATTTCCAAATAAGACAAATCCCTTCTTTCCCTAAGAGTAATCATGAAGAAGAGAGCTGCTCCCAGTCATGTGCATGGATCCTCCACTGTCCACATACCAGATGCTTCTTTGGCATGCTGAAGAACCCTGCACAATCATAAGAAACTAGTTAGCTTTGGAGACCCAAACCTTTTTGGTTTTGGGACTGACTTTATCAACAGATTTAACCATAGCTGGTTTCTTATGATTAACAGTTGATGAAGATGGAGATGGTGCTGAAATAGATTTGGACCTGGAATTCCTCTCTAGTGGTTTGGTCACAGTGGCTTCAAGTTGGTTAACTCTCCCCAACAGATGCTGAACCATCATAACAAGCTGTGTCTGATTTGAAGCTCGAGCTTTCAGTTCATTTGACACTCCAGAGCTTGTTTTGATGAGTTCCTGTGACTCACCATTTCCTCCTTCTTAGATTTCACAGACTTAGTCTTATGTTTATCATGAGGAACAATATCAGCTGTCTTCTGATAAACCGTATCCTTCTTAGTGGATTTGGGTAAGGCCTTGAGTTTATCAGGTTGAGATGATTGTGGTACAAACATGGTCTCAAACTCAGTTTTCATTTTATTTAATTCTAGTTTAATGAGCTCATCCCTTTGGAGCTTTAAACCCTTTTTGTACCAACATTCATCAAATAGATTATTGAATTTACCACAAATTTCACATGGTTTATTCTTCATCTTGGACATCTTTACTGCTGAAGTGGAAACTACTGAAGGTGTGATCGTCAGTACTTTCCTCCTATCCGTACTAGGTACTAAAGGATTTGTAACAGCTGAAGACTAGTAATTCAACTGTTTTCCATCTGTCCTAATAGACTGTTTGATGGATTCCTTAGCAGTTATTAGTCCTTGTATTTCAACTGATTTGAAATGCTTTTCAGATGTTGGGTCTCTTTCAGTACTTGGGGTACATTGAGGAACAACATCTGAAGTACTCAGCTTCATATGAGTCTCAGTAGTTAGACCATCAGTCAATTTATTTGTTGAGATCTTAACACTGGTTTCATTCTCTGATCTTAGATTATCATTGGAGAATGATTCACGCGATAATGTGGTTTGGAGATTGCTTTCACTTTCAGACTTACCTATGGAGTTAGGAGTAAAGTCTGTTGGTGGAGCAGTATGGTTGTAACCAATGCCAAACTTCACATTTGAAGCAGTTTGCTTGCTAAGAAGCATTTCAAATCCCTTGCATGATGAGACCCAGCGTTCACACTCAACTTGGGTCACTGCAAGTTTTTCTTTGAGACTTCTGTGGTCTTCCAGAATAACCTCTAGCTTGGCCTTTTCATCATTTAATTGGCATTTAAGCGTATAAATCTCATCACTTTTACTGTTAAGAGCAGACTCATTCTCAACTTTTCTTTTGAAAATGGTTTTCTCAAACTCAAGTTTTTGATTTATTAATGCTACATTCGCCTCTCTAATAGAGACAAAGGCAGCTATGCATGATTCAGAACATAACTTGGCTTTAGCCTCTGAAGATACCGAGTTACGTGTGAAGATGATGCATTTGAACAGGAACCCTCAGTAGACTCCAGGGCCATGAGAGCAAGATTTCCAAAAGGGTGTTCACCACCATGTTGACTAGCACCAGCATAGTATTGCTCAGTGTGACCAGACAAGTTATCAGGTAAGCTACTCCAGTCAACGACTCCAGGTGTGAAGAAGCTGTGATGAGGTTGTGATTGAGATGGAGATGGTTGAGGTTCTGGTAGTGCATGAGATTGTGGTACTATAGGAGCTTGAACTTGATTTGACTGTGGCATATAATAACAGGGATAAGGATATGGCATTTGACCCTGAGGAACAAAATATGCAGGAGATTGAGGGTGTGATGAATGACTAGAACCAGCAGAATGTTGCCCTTTGGATTGTGAATTGTTATTTGGAAAAGTCAAAAAGGGTGCAGAAGTGTTAGATCCAGTTGATCTATACTCTCTTGCAAAGTGTCCAAGCCTGTGGCATTTGTGACACTTCAACTTGCTCTTGTCAAAACCGACTTTGGTTTTGTCAGAGAGTCCAGGAAATTTCCTGCCAGTTCTCTTGTAGAATTTCTGAGATATGATATTGATTAAGGCCATTTGGCTCAAAATATCCATCTCTTCTAAATCATCATCAGCAATGCCCTTCAGATCATCCATGATAAAGCATAGATTGTCACTATTATTACCAGAATGACAATCAACACTCACAAAGCATGATTAGAATTGTTTGAGGTGAAATCAATATGCTCATCATAGTGGCATTCTGATCCAACATACTCTGACTCATGACTTACCAAGGCAATGTTTCCTCGTACAAAATCATCAGTGAGCTTTCCAGATGATGACAGTTTCGTTTCTGTTCTATCTCTCTCTCAAATGTGAGCAATTTCCCATGGAGTTGGGTGAGAGATAGTTTGTCCATATTTGCACTGGAGCGTAGGACAATAGTATATGTGTCCCATCTCTCAGGCAGTGATCTGAGAAATCTGTTATTCATCTGGCTATTTATGTACTCATGTTTGACCATTTTTAATTCAGAGATCAAACAAGAGAACCGCGCAAACTGTTGAGTCAGTGTCTCACCCTTCCTATGAGAGAATGTCTCATATTGTTGGGCAAGGATTTCTCTATTATTTGCCAAGACCTCATCTGTTCCTCCAATTTTTTCTTTCAAGGCATTCCAGAGGTCATGAGCAGTTTCATAATGCATTAGCCCAGAATAGATTTCATTGGGCAGTGCCATGGCCAGAATTCCATGGGCTTTTGCATCAATCTCAAACAATTTCTTATCCTCATCTGAGTATTGCTCCCTCCTCTTCGGAACCATTTGATTGGTTTCCGGGTTATTCACCATAGGCTTGTGTCGACCATGTACCACTGATGTCCAACAACCTGAGCTGTTAACAGACATGTGATGGAGCATTCGTCGTTGCTATATGTTATTCTCACTACTAACCAGCATTGGAGGCTTGGTTGAGGAACCAGTATTGTGAGGATCATTGGAAGGAGTAGTCATTTTAGGTCCAAATACAATTTAATTCGAGCTTTTAAAAGATTTTACACAGACCATAACAGACTCAATGAAAACCAAGAATAAATCTCAGGATGAATTACCAAAAACACAGAAAATTCAATCTCTATAACCGTTTCTTGCAAAAATGCTAATTCAATCAAACTTGGATCTTGGATAGCAGTTTCAATGATCAATTATTAGATCGATCAATGATGAACCATCTCTGATACCATTTGACAGGATCGGTGATCTCAAGTTTGATGGATTAGAGTGTAACGCAGTGGAATAAGAACAAGAATTAGACAAATTATAGCAAGAATTTGATATTCGTATGCATTAAGAACAAATACGGTTGTAACGAGAGAATATATTTCTGTGAAAAGGAATGTTTCAATAATATCAAATGTTTCTGCTCAATCATTCACCCATTACAATTAGGTTGACACTCCTTGTATAGAGTGCAATCACTGCTGATATCATGGGATAGTGACATCTGGCAGATTTAGTACAAAAATAACTAAAACTTAACAAACTACTGGAATGTTCACAACTACTGAGAACATATCAGAGTGCTAAGTATAAAACATAAAACTACTGATACGAAACTACTGAAACTACAACGACTGAAGAACAAGCTCTTCAGTCGTTTTACAAAACTACTGAAAAGAAAAACATAAAACTACTGAAAGAGAACCGTCACAACTACTGAAGAAGACCTCTTCAGCTGTTGTGACAACGACTAATAGTTGGTCTTCAGCATTTGTCTTCAGACTTTGTCTTGAGCACCTGTGTCTTCAGACTTTGTATTCAGCACTTGTGTCTTAAGACTTTGTCTTCAGCACTTGTCTTCAGACTTTGTCTTCAGCACTTGTCTTCAGGTGTTGTGGACTTCAGTAGTTGTTGTGACGTCTGTGGGACTTAAGGTTTTTCTGATCCGGCTCATTGGTTCTTTTGGTCAAACATATAAGGAACTATAACTTTCTTTGTCATTTTAGTTTGACTTAACTTCTAATTCATTAATCACAAATTGAGTTTTAGTGGTAAGGTCGAATTACATTCGCTTCGTAACTGCAACCGATTTCTCGATTCTTAGTGAGTGAATACAAGTTGTTCCTTGGTTCTTTACATCCGAAATCTATGTTTTATGGCGTAACAAAGGACTCAAGGTACTGAAACTTGTCATATGGAATGGTTTAAGTTGATTTGTAGGGCGATTGCGTTTGAAGACGGTAGTCGAGTAAGATAGAAGAGTTGAAGGAGGAGATGATTGATTTCAAGGTTTATTTGTGTTGTCTCTTGTTTGATTTTGGTCTGGTTTAAGAAGTACATACAAATGGTACATTTGTCTTTGTTTAGTGTGATTTCATTATGTTAGGATCAGTGATCTACGTTTGATTGATTAGAGAGTATAGCAGCGGAAATCAAACATTGAATTAGCCAATTCACAAGAACACAAAAGATATTCAAGGTAAGAACAAACGGTTATAGACAGAGAATTCTGGAAAATATATTTCATTCAATATTCGCTTTCGTGGTAACAGAATGTCACACATACAATTAGGTCAACACCTCTTATACAGGAGATGTGACGCCTGCTGATGTCACTTGATAGTGACATCTAACAGAATTTATTCAAACTACTGATAGTTAACACAACTACTGAAGATGTCAAACAGCTGACTCTTCTTACAAAAATGCTAAGTGTTAACTATTACTACAACTACTGAAAAAGAAACTACTGAAACTACAACGACTGAAGAACATCCTCTTGAGTCGTTTTACAAATACTGAAACAAAAAGAAAACTACTGAAAGGAAACCATCATAACAACTGCAGAGTGCTTCTTCAGCTGTTGTAACAAACTCTGAAGGCTTCAGTACTTGTACTTGAACTTCAACTGTTGTCATCAGCTGATGTCTTCAGTCTTTGTGCTTCAGCTGTTGATCTTTAGCACTTTGTTCTTCAGCTGTTGATCTTCAGACTTTGGTCTTCAGCTGTTGATCTTTAGTACTTTGGTCTTCAGCTGTTGATCTTCATACTTTGGTCTTCAGACTTTGGTCTTCAGCTGTTGATCTTCAGTACTTTGTTCTTCAGCTGTTGAAGTCTTCAGTACTTTAGTCTTCAGCTGTCGAAGTCTTCAGACTTTGTTACAACAGCTGATCAAGTCTTCAGCAGTTGTTGTGATGTTAGTAGGACTTAGAGGTTTTTCTGATCAGGCTCATTGGTTCTTTTGGTCCAACACATTATTCATTTTGCTCCAATCTAACTAAATAATTTTGTTTGATCAAGAAGGCTAATGTAATGAAAACTAGATCACTTAAGTTATCTTGTGCTGCATGCAAAGGCTTTTGAAGATTATAATGGAAGTTCCGAAGGTTGTAGAGTTCTTCCGAAGACAAAGGGAAAGTCCAACTTCCGAAGACAGAACTCTACTTCGGAAGACAAATGCATAGTTCTGAAGTTCAAGACATAGAAGAATAAAGTAAAGACCACTTCCGAAGTATGATGAAAAGAAGAAGTCTCCAAGCTTTGGAAGAAGCAGCCTCTTCCGAAGTATAAAGCGGCTTCGGAAGTACTTACTCTTCCGAAGCCTTTTGAGCCTTAGGAAGACACTGCTATAACCAGTGGACACAAGTATGGTCTCTAACACTCCGCTGGAGACTTCTGATACATCATGGCTTCTTCCTAAAGAACCATGTTGTTGACCATACTTTATTCTACTGTTTATCTTTTCATGATAGTACAGTTGCCAACTTTACTTGGTGACAAAAGGTAAGTCAGGGACATGTCCTGACTACCAAATCTCAGATAAGACTTTATCCGAGATACCTTAACTATAGTGTTGTAGTATAGGCTTTAGCTAAAGGATCCCAGCTGGTATCAAAGTATATCCGGCTATAGATAGTATTTTATATAGGTTCTCCTTGTAACTCATAGAAAAGATTATCATCTGCTTGTAAGAGTCTTTGTATCTTGAGTTGAGAATCAATATGTAAAAGTATCTTGAAAATTATCTTTCTGTGTTCTTAGTTACTTTTCATATTGTGATCAACTCTTATTGATTCTTACCCGAGTGTGATTCTAGGTGAGTTTGAGAGAAAACCTTTGTGTTTAAGTGACAAACACCGATCCTGCAATTGGTATGAGAGCTTCTCAGGCTCTTGATTGCGTGATCTATGTTGGATTCTGTATGCCCAAGACACATAGAACATTGATGTGGTTAGTACGTTGTGATCCAAGTCGGGTCATACCCAATAACAAGCTTAGCAAACACCAATTAATATTTAATTGATGATATGATCATGCAATTAAATAATTACACCAATTTAGAAAATGGGTTTTCTAAATAAATTATATGTGAGAATGAACAAATTATGAGGATATTTTGTTCATGGATATTATTTGTTATGTTGTTTAAATTAATCAAGCAACATCAAATAATAAAAGTGTGTGTGTGCATATTTTATATAATTAAAGGTTAATTATGTAATTTATAACATTTCTCAAATTAAAAGAGTTTTTTTTAAAGGAAGAAAAACCCTAATAAGGGTGTGTTTTTTTGCGGCCGCAAGGCCTTCTTCTCCTTTTTTTCTTTTCTTG
This sequence comes from Flaveria trinervia, assembly GCA_025506515.1. NCBI lineage: Eukaryota > Viridiplantae > Streptophyta > Magnoliopsida > Asterales > Asteraceae > Flaveria > Flaveria trinervia. The sequence continues at coordinate 61,721 of JACCIX010000734.1, read as the reverse complement.
TTTTGGAACAAGAAACTCTCAATGAACATACATACATCTGATCTACTCCTCTTTCTCACATGAAATCGCAATAAGGAACTCGAGTTTCTCTTATGGAAGAGAAGTCATACGGCTGGAACAAAGCCATTGACATCCTCTTGATGTTTCACGGCTGAAATAGGTTTTCAGCAGGGGTTTTGATGCGATTTTGGTGTCAAATCCTAGCAAATATGGTGTTTCTTGAAGGCTTGTGGGTATGAGCACTTGAGGACACCTATCCTTGGTGTTTTGGCCATCCAAGGACAGCCACTTCTTCAACAAAACGTAATTTCCAGCAGCTCTAATGTCGGTTCTTCAAATCGCCCATAAAGGTAGTTTGTTGACATTGTTTTGGTTGTTTTAGCATGTTGATAACTAGTTTATTCACATATAAATGATCCTTTGATTTTGGGTTTGTTGAAATAAGATTATGAACTTTAATTTTCAGATTATTGAATAGAATATTAAGTTCTTATTCCGCTGCGTTTTTCTTGTTTAAAAATTGTTAAACCACATTGTTTTGGCACAACAAACCCAACATTGGCATCAAGAGCCGGTTATGTGGATGATTAGTTTCATGTGTTCTTGTATAATTGGTTATATAAGGTTTAACAACCAATTTTAGGGCTGTTTTGTATTGATTTGATGATACCCCAATCTTTCAAGGTTATATCAAACATGCTAGTGATTAAACCTTGAAAGGAATGATATCAATTTGGTTGATTGTGTTTTGTTTGGACAAAAGACCCTAGATATTTGGTTTATGTTGGCTGAAAATTTAGGGTCAATGGGGTTCATTTTGGTTCTTAGTATGATGTATATGGATACATAATTTTAGTGCATAACATAGCCTTGACCATGGTTGTTTTGGGTTTGGTTGATTATGGAATTGTCATGTTGATTGTATTCTTTCTTTATGGGTTGTAGTAATTTCTTTTGTGTTTCCATTTGTTTTGTAATTTATTTATTCATTTGGCAATGTAATAAATAGATTAGGAGCATTTTTTCCTTTACTAGAAAATATGTATTAGGATGTATATATTTTGTAAAAGAAGATGCTCGGGAAGGAAGCACAAAAGGAAGACACAAAGGATGGACTTGAGGCATTTGGATGCAAGTTCAAGTGGGGGTCTTTGGAGATCTCATCATTTGTGTTGTGTTGAACCCTTAGGAAAAGACCTTATGACAACACTTGTGATGGCAAACAAGTGTAGTCAACTTAGTGGCTATGGTTATGCACATATGTTTGTATGATTATGCTTGTTTGTTTTATGTTGATTGTTTGATATATGAATATGCTTAACAATCTAAATAAATTATGATAACAAGCTGAATTTTATGGTTCTAAATCATTAAGTAATTAATAAAAGGTTATTAAGAGGATTAATGATTTCAAAATAAAAGAGGTTTTATTAAAAGAGAACCATAGGGTACCATGTATTTGAAAGCATGCAATTACAAGGTACATAGGCTTTTCAAGTCTAAAATTAATGGAAACTTAAAACCCTTAGGTAACAAGTCTAACACCATCCTTTTACACGACACTCGAATCACTTGGGAACTACTTGTGGGATAAAGGTCACCTAACCACTTGTAGGGAACTTGTGTCCTTGAGGTGAGTCTAACATACTTGTGGGATAAAGGTCACCTAACCGCTTATATGTAAAAACTCACACGTGTGTGTAAGTAGGACGACTTGAAATTGGAAACCATGTGCTTAGGGTCACCGAAGCATGGCGTACAATGGTGTTGATGGGATTAAACATGCCGACTAAACATATGATGTTTAACCGATCCCATAAGACTAGAAGTTGCAATAGGTTGCAATTGTCAACTGTTGACTACCTTGTTAATTTAAATAATGGGATAAAGGTCACCTAACCATCATTTAAATGTAACGTTGGATTCTAGATTTTAATTGTTAATTGTCTATGAGACATTTAAGGGTATTAACGATTAAAATAAATTTATGAGAAATACTAATATGAACTTTGTCAATTTTGTAATGATGACCTCTAACTATAATGCTACCACCCCGATCGTCCCTTCCCTATCACTGAAACCTATTCTCGAGAGGGATAGTCCTAACCATAATTATCTTATGGACTCATTTTGAAACTTGAGAATCGTTCTCAAGAATGAGTAAAGGTCTATGTCCTTGACGATCCCATACCTCACCAACCCACGCTGTTGATGTTATGGCCTTTTGACGATTGAGTTAAGCACACTTAGGATTCTGTGCAAGCATCCGATCTCATGTTGGGAATATGATTCCCAGACTCCAAAAGGGTTTGGAGCCTCATGGGGCACATGACATGTTAATCTAAAAGGGAAATGTTCCTTCCACAAACTTTAATAAGATTGCTTTGAAACGGTTCAAGCACTTTATACATGTCACATGAAAAGACCCAATCAATATCATCTTATATATCCTTAAGATAAAAGCCATATTGATAGCCTCAAGATGCTTTGCTGTCCTGTCTCAAAGTAGTTGGCCAAGGATTTGATCCTTTATTGCCTAACTAAAGGTTTGAGACATTCATAATAAAATGTAATATGAACGGATGGGACATGAGCATCGGTGAACCTCATGCAATGCTCAAAGCCACCGAAGGGGGATAAGTAGAGAGGTTCTACCTATTCTCTCGATCAATAAGGGAGGCTATAAGAAGTGGCCCATCCCGATCCTAAAGGAATTATTGCTAAAGGAAAGGAAAACGTCAAAGCAAAGGTTATAGCGAAACCTCAAAACCTAAGCTTATGAAGCCTAAGGTAACGGAGAACGATCCATGCTTTGAGTATGGAGAGATAGGACTATGAAAAGGGTATTGTCCCTTCTATCTCAAGGAGTTGAAACACAAGAAGGGTTTTGGGCAAACCTCAAATACAATTCCATGATTCATACGCTGTTTTAAAAGTCATTTCTTCAATCACATGGGTATTGGATACCGGATGTGAGACTCATACTTGCAATTGTTGCAAAAGGGTTCAAAAGAAATGTCCGCTTCAAGAAGGGAAACTCTATTTTGAGACCATCAAATGGTTTGGAAGTTGTTCTCAAAACATTTTTGTATGCACCTAGTTTGACTAGGAACATGATTAATGTTTCCTTTTAAAACAATATGATCACGATTCAAAATTTGTAAATAATGGTATTGAGTTTTGAATGATGTATATCATTTTAAGGATAAGCCTTTTAATGACATCCATGAATTGGTTCATGATAGATCATCCTATTATAACTCATTGATACACATTTTGCATAAAGAAACTTAAAATGGGTTTAAGTTATTACTATGTTTGACATTGTCGCCTTGGTCACATTAACCAGAATTAGATTCAAACACTTCAAAAGAATGGTCTTTTGGAAACAAATGAAAATGTTTCATTTGATAAGTATGAACCAAAGACTAATTAGGAATGATGCATTTGGATGCATATGATCCTTTTAAGACAATGTCTATGACTGGTGAAAGATACTTCATTAATGTTAACGACGATTGCAGTCGCTATTATTGTGTGTGCTTGATGACACATAAGTATGAAGCTTTTGAAATGTTCAAAATCTTCAATAATGAAGTAGAAAATCAACTCCGCATAGTTATCTATGCTCTTCATTCAGATAAAGGAGAAACTGAACTCTATTTGGATATGGTTCAATTTATTATGGCTATGAACTTACCACCTTTATCATTTTGGGTTTTCGCATCGCTCTCTAAGGCTCATGTTATGAATATGACCCGGACAAAGAAAGTGTGTATTCATTTAGAATCCAAAGAGACTGTATAAGATACCGTTTCTTTGACTCAACGAATCAGAAGTATTTATTGCTCCAAAGTCTATGGTTCTTGAAACCAAGTCCTTTATGGAAGGAATGACGTATAGAACTGTGGAACTTGATAAGGATCAAAATCCACAAGGCGATATACATTTGATTGACACTAGCAATCAGCAGGAGGTTGTTGATAAAGATCAAGAGGTTGATCAACACACACAAAACGTTCACAAATCTGGTAGAGTTAGTATTCCATCTGAAAGATAAGGATATTTCATGAATGGATGCTATGTGGTTATACCCTGTAGGCTAACCATACACCAAGATGTTATGTCCAATTTGGATTGGGACAAATGGCTAGAGGCCATGAACGTAAGGATGCAATTCATGTATAACAACCAAGTTTGGCAATTGGTTGAACCTCCACTTAAACTCCAAATCGGTTGGATACAAGTGGGTTTTCTGGATGAAAACAAATATACATGGAGACTTGAATACTTATAAGTCAAGACTTATAGCATAAGGTTTTCATCAAACTCAATTGGTTGATTATGATGAAAGTCTTACGCCCGTGGCAATGCTAAGGTCGATTAGGATGTTAAGTGCCATAACTGCATATTTTGAATATGAGTTTTGGCTAATGGATGTCAAAACCGCTTTCCTTAATGGACATCTCGTAGAGACTGTCCACATAGTTCAGCATGAAGGTTTTGTCGATCCGCGACATCCCAATAAAGTATACAAGTTAAAGTGATAGATCTATGGATTGAAACAAGCATCAAAAGGGTGTGTATATATGAAAGCTAGTGGGAGCAGAAGTATACTCTCAGTGTTGTATGCTGATGACACACTGCTATTTGAAAAATATATTCCAACCTTGGAAGGTGTTAAAACCTTGCTTGGAAGATGTTTTTCATAAAAAGGATCTCTTTGAAATCACCCATATTTTGGAATAAGGATCTATAAGGATAGATCGAGGTGGTTGATAGGGTCAAACCAAAGTGCATATATAAAATCTTGAAAAGGTTCAAGATGGAAATCTCTTAGAAAGGTATGATACCCTTTCAAAGAGAGACCATGTTGACTACGTCTCAATGTCCAAGCTCATAGGATGAGCAAAATCAAATGAAGGATATCCCATACGCATCTGCTATAGGATCCGTCATTTGTCTCATGATATGCACTAAACCGGACGAGTCATGCTTATCAGGTATGACAAAGTAGATACCAATAGAAATAACCATTGAATGGTTGTTAAAAGTATGTTGATGCACCTTAGTAAGACTAAGGATATGTTTCTAATATACGGATCTGTTGAAGTGAAAATCTGTGTAAAGGGTTGCACAGATAAGGACTTCCAAAACAGATCGATACAACTCTCGATCATAATTAGGTGTACTTCCGTTATGAATGGAGGTGTGGTATCCTTGTAGTGTTCAAAGCAGGACACGGTAGCATTATTCAGTCTAAAATCCGAATACATAGCCGCTTCATTGGTAGCTTTGGAAGCTGCATGGATAAGCTTGTCCATTGCTTATCTAGGGGTGGTCTCTACCATTCAAGACTCCCTAAAGATCTTTGGTAATTACGTGGGTGGGATTGCTCAAATCAAGGAACCCCGTACTCATCAAAGACTAAGCACCTTGAGCGGAGATTCAACATCATAAGGGATGGAGTTGAAAAGCGTAAAGATATGTATTCATAAAGTTCATAAAAGATCAAAACATTACGAATCCACTCATGAAGCTCCTTGCGAAGGCAAAGTATGAGGGTCATACTTGTGCCTTAGGACTTCGATATTCTAGTGATTGGAATTGATCTATTTAGCATTTAATGTTTGGAACAATTGTAATTTTGACCTTTTGAGTCGTGTTCCCTTTTAGCATGTTTACATCCATGAATATGTTTATTATTCTAAATGTCCGTAGTCGGTCATATTTGTGGGAACAAATATGAATATGAGACTATTATGAACATGGATTGGTAGATATTCATAAGGTATGAATATAGAGCAATTGGTTGCTACCAAGGTTCATAGATATTTGTGGGATGCAAATATTGGACTGACCCGCATCTCAATTTTACTACATGGGATCTTCTAGATTGATCATAAGTAAATTTGAGTAAAGGCGAATATCATTTGGTATCCTCTGACCTGAGATACATATTGGGTTTTGATATTCACCAAGTGTTATACCTTGAGCTAGTTCTTCACTGCTCTGAAATAATGGTCAGTACATAAGGCTATGTTTGGTACAACATAAGGTGATTGTGAGAACGTATGTAGTCAAGATGGAATTTGTTCCTCTTATTCGTTGAGAGCATGATGTCTAAGGCCTGATTAAGTTAAATCAACAAGGAATGATCATTCTGTGTCCTTGGATTTAACATGACATCTGTAACAAAAGGATAGATGATTGATTCACCTAAATCATTTCAAGTTGGATACTTGAAGGGGATGATGTTATTGAATGGCTTTAAGTCACGTGTATTAAGGGTAGTAAACCGTTGTTAGGCGGTATTTACTGCTTGCATCAATCTTCTATGTATCTTGTGCAAGTGGGAGATTGTTGGATTCTGTATGCCCAAGACACATAGAACATTGATGTGGTTAGTACGTTGTGATCCAAGTCGGGTCATACCCAATAACAAGCTTAGCAAACACCAATTAATATTTAATTGATGATATGATCATGCAATTAAATAATTACACCAATTTAGAAAATGGGTTTTCTAAATAAATTATATGTGAGAATGAACAAATTATGAGGATATTTTGTTCATGGATATTATTTGTTATGTTGTTTAAATTAATCAAGCAACATCAAATAATAAAAGTGTGTGTGTGCATATTTTATATAATTAAAGGTTAATTATGTAATTTATAACATTTCTCAAATTAAAAGAGTTTTTTTTTAAAAGGAAGAAAAACCCTAATAAGGGTGTGTGTTTTGCGGCCGCAAGGGCCTTCTTCTCCTTTTTCTTTTCTTGTTTTGGAACAAGAAACTCTCAATGAACATACATACATCTGATCTACTCCTCTTTCTCACATGAAATCGCAATAAGGAACTCGAGTTTCTCTTATGGAAGAGAAGTCATACGGCTGGAACAAAGCCATTGACATCCTCTTGATGTTTCACGGCTGAAATAGGTTTTCAGCAGGGGTTTTGATGCGATTTTGGTGTCAAATCCTAGCAAATATGGTGTTTCTTGAAGGCTTGTGGGTATGAGCACTTGAGGACACCTATCCTTGGTGTTTTGGCCATCCAAGGACAGCCACTTCTTCAACAAAACGTAATTTCCAGCAGCTCTAATGTCGGTTCTTCAAATCGCCCATAAAGGTAGTTTGTTGACATTGTTTTGGTTGTTTTAGCATGTTGATAACTAGTTTATTCACATATAAATGATCCTTTGATTTTGGGTTTGTTGAAATAAGATTATGAACTTTAATTTTCAGATTATTGAATAGAATATTAAGTTCTTATTCCGCTGCGTTTTTCTTGTTTAAAAATTGTTAAACCACATTGTTTTGGCACAACAAACCCAACAATCTAACCATCCAAATCAACGTGTTTTCACTCCTCCCTACCACCCACTCACTCAATGGCCCTCAACAAATCTGAAGTAGAGATGGGGACGATGACCAAAGCACCCATCATCACCCCTGAAAACTTCAGGTCTTGGAGTAGAAGAATGAAAGGCTTCATTAGATACCAAGATAGCAAAATATGGAACTCCATTGTCAATGGACCGTACAAGCCAAAGGTTGCTTCACCTGGTGGAAACGGTGCCATATAAAGAAAGCTATCGAGGACTATTCTGATGAAGATAGAAAGAAGATGGACATCAATAGCAATGCTATGGCTATTCTCATGACTGCAATACCGAACTCTATTATGGTGGGGTTCGAGCATTGCAAGACTGCCAAAGAGTTGTTTGATGCACTTGCTTAGATGTATTCTTGCTCCAACGACTCAAAGAAGGACTCACTCAAGCAGTAGTTCGAGAACTTCACTCATATTGCTGGAGAGACCCTCAGCCAGTAGTACTTCAGGTACATGGATCTTATCTCTACCCTTCAGTTTGTGAAGATCACTCCTAAACTTAGAGATCTCACCAGAAAGTTCATGAGTGCTCTTCCAAATGAGTGGACATTCTACTACCTCTCTATCAAGCGAACAAAAAACTTGAACACTCTTTCCATGACTGAGCTCTACGGCATCCTTGATGGATATCGTCTAGAGATGGAGAGTAAGTAGGGCCACCAAACAAGCAGACCCATGAGTCTTCCTGCTAGCAACGCTTTAATGGTTGCTGAAGGCTCATTAACCCCTCAACCTCAGCATTCCCCCTATATCACATATCCTGAGACTCCAAGGTCTCAACATGTTCAACACAATCCCTTCTAGGAAAGTTGTGCTTTTGTTCAGGAGGTGGACACTCAGGAGATTTTCAATACTGCTTTGATGATCTTGAGTGTTTTAGCCCAGTTGATGTAGAGTACATGGACATTGTCCAACTGGGTCATTTTGCAAGGGAATGCAAGGCTCCCAAGACCAATCCGGGAACCCCACAGGCCTCCACACATCCCTCAACCTCAAAGCCGACTGAGAAGTCGACTGAAACAGCCGCCATGCCTCAAGAAGTTGACTGGAGCTTTATGGTACAGGATGTGACTCCTGCTCAAGCTCTCATGACCGGAACACATGATACCCAGGTATATGAACATCTCTGCACTCCAGCCTATATAGCTAAAGTTAAACTCTATCAGGATTACAATATGGAAATCAGATCTGACATTGACTCTTTAAATATTCTAAAATCTGATTTTAAAAGAGTTGAATCTGACTATCAAAGGAAAATTGATGAGTTAGATAAAACCGTATCTCTTTTAAAACATGAACACACTAACTACAAGACTCAAATCAAGGATTTGATATCCAAATTGTCTGAGGCTCAAGCCCAGCTTGTCACTACTGAGGCTCAGGCCAGGAAGCATGCTATCTCTAAGCAAAACTTCCAAGCTATTCTTGCATCATCCTCCCATTCCAAACTCAATTATCAAAACAAAGAAGGGTTGGGAACCAATGAAATTGCTTCACCACATTCCTATGAGTCTATTAGATAGCCTAGATATGGTACTGAAGAGCAAGAGGTTCCAACTGCTGACCCTTTCTTTCTAGATTTAAAGGACGAGGCACCAATAGTGGCCACCACAGGGAAGGAACAGGTAGATATACCCATCACCTCCTATGATGATCAAATCCTAACCACTAAAGCCAAAAGAAGCAGAGCTAAAGCTGCTAGGAGAACTGCTAAGAAAGTGGCTGAATCCAAACTGAAGATTGACCCCAAACAGAAGGGTGTCTTTGTCTCAGCTGGATTCCAAGTGATAGGTACTTCTGATTCAAGAAAGGAATGTAATACCAGCATTCCTGTCCTACCAAAGGATCAGAAGTTAAAGGGAAATGTTGCTGACGAAGAAAAGAAAAGCAAGAAACAACAACCCTCACTTTCCCAAAAGACTAACATTGCATGCATCATGTGTGGCCTGCAAAATCACATGGCAAAAGATTGTTACTACAATCCTACAAGCACAAATTATGCAAATAATATTAGAAAAGAAGGAGTCAGGGAAGGTTTCACATTTGGACCCTTCCATACGGTTCAAGAGTTGAAAAAGGGAAAGCTGGTTTCCAAAGGTAAGTTGCTTTCAGAAGAAACTCCTTCTTCCGAAGGGAAAATGGCTTCGGAAGCAAAAGCTACTAAGGTTCGGAAGAACAAGAAAGCTCCCTTGAAACCATCCTAGAAGAAGACTGCTTCGGAAGAAAAGGTGGTGAGGACTTCTTTCGAAAAGAAAGAAGCTTCGGAAGAAGACCATGCTGCTAAAGCTTCAACAAGCTCATCCTCCAAGATCAGCCAAAGGGTGGACTGGAAGATCAAGGAAGATGCTGTAGCCCAAGCATCTACTTCAAAGACATTTTTTGAACCCCCATGCATATCATTTGTGTCACTCATGTCATTATCCTTGGAAGAACCCAAGACCAGCAAGGCTTGGGTATCCAAACAAAACTGAAATCTCATCTTATGTGCAGGAACATCCATTTGACAAGAACAACAATGTATGGATTGTAGATAGTGGATGCTCCAGGCATATGACAGGGAACATATCTCTCCTTCAACAATTTCCACATTATGATGGAGGTCCTGTCCAGTTTGGAGGTGAGGCCGGAGGATATATTTCTGGCAGAGGGAGTATATCCAATGGTATGTTAACTATTGACAAAGTTTACTTTGTCAAGCAGTTTGAACACAACCTGTTAAGTGTTTCTCAATTCTGTGATTAAAAGCACCAAATGCTTTTCATTATACATGAGTGCATTATCCTCAAACCAAGGATGACAATTCCTCCAGAATTAGTGCTTCTTAGATCTCCCAAGAAAGGGGATATGTACAAGCTTGATATGAACAATGCTTCCCCAATGGGTGAAGTATCATGCTTTCTTTCCAAAGCTGATAGTGATGAGTCAACACTGTGGCATAAACGTATGTGTCATGTCAATTTTAAGACAATGAATAAATTGGCTAAAAATAACTTGCTACATGGTTTGCCTAAAAAGGAGTTTTTCTACAATGACAACTGTGTTGCATGCCTGAAAGGGAAACAACACAGGACGTCTCATAAATCCAAATGTGTTAACTCTATCACTACTCCATTGCACTTATTGCACATGGATCTTTTTGGTCCCACAAGTATAATGAGCATTGGAAGGAAATCATATTGCCTTGTGATAGTTGATGATTTTACAAGATTCACATGGGTATTCTTTTTAAGAACTAAAGATGAAACTGCTAAAACATAAAAATCTTTATTCTTAAAATAGAAAATCAAATTGATCACAAGGTTAAGATAATTAGATGTGATCAAAGGACTGAGTTTAAGAACTTTGTTCTTGACTCATTCTATAACTCAAAAGGGATTTCAGACAATATAGTGCTCCTAGAACTCCTCAACAATATGGTGTTGCTGAGAGGAGGAATATGACACTTATTGAGGCTGCTCGAACTATGTTAGCTGATTCAAAGCTACCTCTAACATTTTGGACAGAGGCAGTCAGCACTGCATGCTATGTGCAGAACAGAGTTCATGTAGTTAAGCCCCATGGAAAAACCCCTTATGAGCTATGGAACAAGAGGCCACTGTTCATTGGCTTTCTAAGGTCCTTTGGCAACAGGTGTACCATACTTAACACAAAGCACAATTTAGCAAAATTACTGAAAAGGCTGATGATGCTATCTTTGTTGGATACTCTTCTAGCTCCGAAGCTTACACAGTATACAACATTAAGAATCAACAATTGAGGAGTCATCCAATATAGTTGTTAATGAGCACACTCCTTGTGTTGGGGGGAATGGACCTGATCACATTTTAGATTTAGAATTGTTTCCAAACTATTCTAAACCCTCTTGTGAGAATGTTTCAGTTGGAATAGGTGCTCAAAATGATGCTGATGCTACTGCTCATGATTAACTGTTTGAGCTTCCCAGACCTAGACCAAATTCTCCAAGTGCTGCAATACATCAAGCTTCCACTATTCACAAATCCGATAGTCTAACTATATCAAGAAATAGTGAAGCTTCAACAAGTGAGTCACCTACTGAGCCTCAAACTCATCAGGTGATCCACCACACACCAGGCAGAAGGAGGTAGTATCTTGAAGGAACAGGCAACTGTGAATACTACTTCATAGCCAACTATTGATGATGTTTCTCATTCATTCAATCAGTCCTCATTGAATGACTTTGAAACAGCAGCTGGACAGAGTGTTCTAGTTCCTGAGGAGGATATGTCTAACCTGGATCTATCTCTGCAACTGGAAGTGATTCCTCGTCTTAGGATTCACAACACTCATCCAACTAAGAACGTCTTAGGGAATGTCTCTGAGGGCATGAGAACAAGAGGACAGACTCATCAAGGGAATGTCTGTTGTACTCATGCTTTCTATCTTAGATGAAACCCAAGAAGGTTGAACATGCCTTGAAAGATAGTAGCTTGATTGAATCGATGCAAGAGGAGCTCCTTCAATTCAAGAGACAGAAGGTATGGAACCTATGTCCGCTACCATCTGGTCAAGTACCTATTGGCACCAAATGGGTTTTCAAAAACAAGAGAGATGATAGAGGCTTGATCATCAAGAATAAGGCAAGACTTGTGGTTCAAGGATACACTCAAAAGGAAGGAATCGATTATACTGATGTCTTTGCACTAGTTGCAAGACTTGAGGAAGTTAGGATCTTTGTTGTGTATGCTGCATCCAAGGACATCACAGTATACAAACTTGATGTCAAGTGTGCTCTTCTATATGGGGATATAGATAGGGAAGTCTATGTATGCCAACCTCCAGGATTTGAAGATCCACAACACCCCAACTATGTGTGCAAATTGGATAAAGCTCTATATTGGCTGCACCAAGCACCTAGGTTGTGGTATGAGACTCTGTCTCAGTTTCTTCTGAAGAATGGCTATGCTAGAGGTACCATTGACAAGACTCTCTTCATGAGAAAGTCTGGAAAGGAAATTTTGCTGGCACAAGTCTATGTTGATGACATTATATTTGGTTCCTCAAATGACCAAATGTGCAAGGACTTTGAAAGCATTATGAAGAAGAAGTTTGAGATGAGCTCCATAGGAAAAATGGACTTTTTCCTTGGAATTCAGGTAAAGCAACTAAAGTAAGGGTTCTTCATTAATCAATCTAAATATGTCTCTGACATCTTAGAAAAATTTGAAATGAAGGATTGCAAGCCTGCCAAGACACCCATACCTAGAAACCATAATCTATGTCTTGATCTTGAGGGGGAGGATACTGATAAACATTAGTATAAGGCAATTATTGGGTCTCTTATGTATCTTACAGCCAGTAGACCTAATATAATGTTTGCTACTTGCATTTGTGCAAGATATCAGGCTGCTCCTAAGGTGTCTCACCTGGCTGTTGTTAAGAGAATCCTCAGATACCTCAAAGGAGCACCTAAACTAGGTCTCTAGTATCCCAGAAACAAGGATTTCAATCTTTATGGATACTCTGACAGTGACTATGGAGGCTGTATTATTGACAAGAAATCAACATTCAGAGGATGTCAATTTCTTGGTGGAAGGATCATCTCATGGCAATGCAAGAAACAATCATGTGTCTTTACATCAACTGCTGAAGCTGAATACATTGCTGCTGCTTGCTGTTATGCTCAACTGCTATGGATTCAAAATAAGATGTCAGACTATGGATTCAACTTTATGAGTACTCCTATCCATATTGACAACAACGGTGCTATCTCCATTACTGAAAATCCGGTGAAGCACTCCAAGACTAAGCACATTGACATCAGGTATCATTTCATTAGAGATATTCATGAGAAAAATCTAATCAGGTTAATCAAAGTTGATTCAAATGAACAATATGTTGATCTGTTTACCAAAGCTTTTGATGAACAAAGGTTTAAGTATCTCATAACAGCTATTGGGATGATAAACATTGATTAATGTGATCTCTTTTGAAAACCTTATTAATATGTAAGTCTTGTGTTAATACAATTTAAGCCTTGTTACAAGAAAATCTCTCTGAAATTTTCTAAGTGTAAATTCCTTCCGAAGAGATATTAAACATCGGAAGACATTCTCATATCTTCCAAAGCAAAATTTCTCAAAGGATAACATTCTTCTCGGAAGAATTTTTGGTCTCGGAAGAAGCGATTGATTGTATATCAGATCTATTCCGAAACTTACAAACTCTCTATTCGGAAGCAACTCTAACCCTCGCAAGCAAAGTTTTGGCTTCGGAAGTAACAAGTACCTTCAGAAGACAAGTTACCTTCGGAAATGTTTTACACTCAGAAGAGAGATTTCACTGTGTAATGTAAATTTCTTGCGCCCCACACTGTAAAAAGCAAAGATTTTGTTAATGATGTCGGATTATTTAACTAGTTTTTAACCTTACCGCCACTGTCATTTCATCCACTAAACCATCACATCACCTTATCCTAACCCCAATACCACCATTCCACAAATCTTTTAAATAATCTTAACTATTCACTTTCACTCTCTTACTTGCAAATTTTACAGCCCTAGAAATTTCTCCTACTCAACTTTACCCAGCTCAAATCATCCCCATTCACCTTCCCAAATAGCCTTCAACCCTCAGCACAACCAAGTCGCACTTCTTGATTCATCAAGAGATGCTGACTTCTCAGATATCATCTCCTTTCTAACCCAATCTTCCTATTACACCGCTCTGACTGTAAACCCCACAATTTACTCAAACCATATGTCTGAATTCTGGGCAAATGGTCAGATTGAAACCCTAAATAGGGTTCGCGTCATTCGATCGAGCATCTGCGACCAGGAGTTGTTCATTTCTGAACAGATCATCAGGGAGCATCTAGAGCTTCATGATGACGACCCTCCAACGGAATTCCCCAAAGCAGATTTGGACAATTCTTATCTCCAAATGGGATATGGTGGAGACGTTAGCAGGTCAACTATCTACAAATTTAACTTCTCATACAAATGGAAGTTCCTGCTACATGTGGTCCTTCACTGCTTGTCAAATAAATCTAGGGGATGGGATCAAATCCAATATGAACTTGGGTGCCTTGTTCGTGGGTTAGTGAAACACCTCCGCTTCAACTATTCAAAATTTGTGCTCACTAACCTCATGGGAATCTTCAGAAGGACACATTCTTCATGTATCCCAGGTTTCTCCAGCACATAATCAACTATGAACTGGAGCAGAGCAAGCTTGTTTGTGCAGCTGCTCTCACTGCTCCTCAAATGAGGCCAGCCATCTTCAAGACTTTTAAAAGAGTGTCCACCAACTTCACAGGAAGAGATACTGCACTTCTTCGAGGTATGACTGAGCCAGCGGCTCCTGGTGACATCCCTATTAACCCCACAGGTGATCAACCCACACCAGCAACTACCCCCACAATGCCAACACTACCTTCTCCATCCATCACCATTACTTTTCAGAGACGCCCCAAATGAACCCTTGTTCAATCTACTCTGATTGAACAAGCCCCTCCTGTTCAAACCAAAAAGACTAGAGTGGAAACATGGGCTCCCACTCAGTCAGAGGTCTCTCCATCCTTCTCTTTTAACCTCAATTTGGGTCTTGAGTCTCCTCAGTCTCAGACCCATAAGCCCACAACCCATGCTGAAAGCCCTCAGGGTGAGTCTCTATACTCCCCTGAGCAGCAACAAGGGACAGCCCCACCAGAGGCTCAATGCCTGTAGACATTGACCAAAGTCCCGGGTCAATAGGTTTACCCATCCTATCTTTCATTGACCTTTTGTTTAAAACTAATGAATAGATAACATCTCTCCATGGCAATGAAGTTGATTTACAACACCCTCTCCAAGATCAACAGAGCCCGGAGAAATCCCTTATCTCTAGCCCCCATCAGCATCCAACAACTGAGGTGAGTCCCACTTATGTGGAGAGGACTCATGTAGATTCAACTGCCACTACAGAAGGTGCCTCAATGGACCTTGTGGACAGTGGTAACATTTCTCAGAATGAATCTACGGCAACCGAGCCCTTTGATGACTCTGAAAGAGACATCATTGAGGATGGGAAACCAGGGTGCCAAGAAACCACATCTGGTGGTGAGGCTGAACATACTAGGTTTGTTACCTTATCTCCCCGTGATTTTTCGAAAGAAGATGAGGGAAGCATGCAACTCCTCATTCAAGATCTTCTTTCTAAAGTTTCAAACCTGGAATCTCAGGTTAGGACTTTAGAGGCAAGATCTGCCACTCAGCAACTTGAGATTGACAATCCCAAGGCTCAACTAGCTGAGAAACAGACAGAGAGGTCTATTAGGCATGTACCTATTCAGGTCTCCCTGACTTCCTCCTCCAGCTCATCTAGCTCTCAAGATGATGCTACCAAAAAAGGGGAGAATGTTCAAAGACAAACACATAAGGAACCACAGAGCCGGCCTTCCACTTCAACATCTTCCTCTCCTATGATCTCTGCCCCTGAAACATCCCAAGTCACTCTTCAAATTGATCCAAAGATGCTCAATGATCTCTACAGACTCTTCACCAAGTTTCTGTTAAGATCCTCCTTTGAGCAGCCAAGCCATGATGCTGGAATGATCTACTTTGGAGCAGAACAGCTTCAAAGGCTGACTGCACCTTCTACCACTATGGAAGAATTGGTCAACCTAAGGTCCTCATGGAACCTAAGATTCAATTCGAAGGGGATATGGGAACTAATGGCCAAGCAACTGAAACAGTTAGGATAGAATCTACATCTCCTTTAACTTCCGAAGCTCAAGTTAATGCCTCGGAAGAACAAGCTCAATCTTTCGAAGCTGAAATGGAAGCTGCGGAAGGATTGTTCAAAATGTCCAAGGAACTGATCATCACAGATGCTATCTTGGAAATGGCATCTGAAATGAGCAGTGAAGACTTTCCTATTGCACCTACATCTCAGACACCATCTCTGACTCTCTCACAATCAAAAACCTCTCTCCAAGAACCACCATAGTTAGGATCTTCAAAGGATAAAGGAAAAAAGAAGATGACTGCGAAAGAGCTTTAGGAAGAGGAGAAGATTGAGAAACTTAAGAAGAAAGGAAGACTTCAGACTGAAAAGTTGCTAGCTGCCAGCACAAAAGCAGCTGCTTCCAATCAGGAGGTTGTCAACAATAAAAGAAGAGAGTAGATCATTGACCAACTCATTGAAATGGGAGCTGCCAATGAAGAAACACTCCTGCTACCATTAGAGGAGTCGGTGGATCTGGAGAGGGCAACCAGGCTGAGACTTGAAGAAGAAGCCAGGTGGCCTTAGAGTTAGAGGAAAAGAAACAGAAGGAGGCTGAAGTGCAGCTGAGGAGAGACAGGATAAACTTCTTACTCTCCAGAGGCTTTGATCTTCAAGAACTGTCTCCACACAACGATGATACGATCCTCTGGCTCTGCAACAAAGAGCAGGATCAAGTGGAGAATGAAAGGAAGAAGGCTGCAAAAGAAAAGGCCAGTGAGAAGAAGAAGAAAGAAGAAGAGGCTAGGGTCACTGCCACCAAGAAGCTCACTGAGAAAGTCTGGATGAAGGACTATCTTCGGGCTCATGGCTTCTCTCGTAGGCAGGTGGGTCCTATGTCTGAAAGGACACTCCAACGAATTGTCAGTGAAATTAAGGTTGACATCCGGATGACGAAAAGGAAAGAGATGTATAGAAGGGCAAAAGGGATGACCTTCACTGCTTCTACCCAACCACAACTGAACCTTCACCCTCACCATTCAGCATTAAACCTGAACCTTTCACCCCTAAACCCACATCATTACCTACTACTACTCCCTCACCTTAACCACCCAAACTTCCCATTATCCAACCCAAAACACTAGCCAGAACCTCTGAACCTAAACCTACCCAATTACCATCCAAACCATCCCTTCAGCCTTCTCAACATCTCTCGCTTGAGGAGTTTAAGGCAATAAAGATGAAGCTCACTAATTGCACTACTTTGAGCGAAGTCTCCTGTGTAGAAGACTCTGTTAACATTACCTATGTAGACGGATCTTCAAGTTCCCTCACAAGAGGCAGATCCTTGATTTGCCTACAGGAACTTTGGACCAGGCTGCAAGACTTTTGGGCCTCAATTCAGACTCTTTAAATGAGGAAGAAAAGAAGCTCAGAAGGAGACTAGTGACTCTGCTAGATACAAGAAAAGAGGACAAGATTCCTAGTCAGTCTCTTATGCCTAGAAGGAAGATTATCCAGTGGAGGTTCCATGAACTTTCTCACAACTTTGCCGTGGAAAGAGAGAATGGTGAAGTCAACATACTCAATGCAACCTCTCTATTACACTCCAACAGATTCGACATTGCTGAGTTAGCAGAGAAGACATTCTCCAACCCCTCCAACTCTGAAACTACTGCACTCGTCAGAAATCATCTCAGCAGTCTTCATTTAGCTAAGCTAACTACAAAAGCAAAGATTGAAGAAGAGTTGAAATTGAGAAGACAGGAAGACAAGGAAAGATCTCCCACCAAAGGTGTTGCCTTTCTACAGATGGTGGAAGGTCCTGAATTGGAACCTATAGTTTGATGGGAATATGATTACAGTTTCCATCAACTATAGATGGGAAGTCCCCTAGATAAGGCTCATGCGCCTGAATATGTAGTTCGAAATGTTTAAGTATAGCCCATTCTCCTGAAAGTAGTCCATGCGCCTAGAAATATTATTCGGATGACTAAGTGTAGGGCCATGCGCCCCAATAGTGCCCACGCGTGCAAGTGGCCCATGCGTCTAAGTGTCGATGCGACTGATTCGCCCATACGCCTAAGTTCATACGCCAAAATAGTACCCATGCGCCTAGTATTGGGCTGGAATTGACTAAGTGTCTAAACGTCCAGGATTCCCATGCGCCTAGGCACTCATGCGCCTACATAGTGCCCATGCAACTGAAAGTTGCCCATGCGCCTAAGTGTTCCCCATGTGCCTGCATAGTGCCCATGTGCCTAAGTGTTCCACATGCCCCTGCATAGTGCCCATGCGCCTGCATAGTGCCCATGCGCGTGCATAGTGCCCATGCGCATAAGGACTTAGAATATTTTTCTAATTTTTGGGGAAAAAGTGTAATGTAGGCTATGACTTGGGAGGTTCCCGGGGGCTATGTAAGTTTACCTTTGAAGTCATTTATGTTGTGATGATGTGATGTATGATTGGTGGTTATGCATGATTGTTTGATATGTTCCTTATGATGATGAATGTTTATCTTTCCTATGGTTGTACGTGTTATGTTAATGAATGAATGAATAAAGTATTATGTAACGTAAAGTGAAAGATAATGGAAGAGGAACACGAAGAAGAATTCATGCATTATTGAATGACGAATGAATGAAGGAAAGGCTTGCAAGCACATAATTAAGGTGAGCAACCCAGTTGTTGCAACAGACTCGGACAACATGCAATCGTGAAGCTGCCATGAGGTGAGCAAACCTATGGTTGCAATAGGCTCGGATAGCATGCTATCATGAAAAGTGGCAATTAGGGTGAGCAACCCTATGGGTGCAACAGATTCGGATAGCGAGCTATCGTGAAGTTGCGATGAGGTGAGCGACCCTATGGTTATAACCGACTCGGATAGGGTGCTATCATTGAAAGTGGAAAGTGGGCTGAGCAACCCCATGGTTGCAATAGACTCAGATAGCGTACAAACAGTTGTGATTGTTAATGGGGTGAGCGAGCCTGTTGTCGCAACAGACTCGAAAGGACGAATGTATAAAATGGACGAAGTTAATGAATGTAATGGAGGATAATAATGATATTACGTGTATGTACGTATGATGTATGATCACAAACGAATGAAAAGTATAGTTTGATTCTGAAAGAAAGTAAAGAACGGTTTTAACGATTGAAATGTATGTTTTATTATAAAACTAGAACTCACTCAGCGACACTGACTTTATACGTTTTCAGTTGGCAGGTAAACGTTGCTGAGGATGGCACGAAGCGGCTACTCAGCTCTTTTGGATGGCATTCTTTTGTTAATGTTTTTGTATTGTAATGCGAACGAATGATGTTTTGAAATGAACGCTTGTATTAGCTTGCAAAATCATTTGTAATGATATGAAAAGTTTTTTTTTATGTTTCTATTGCAATATTTTCGTAAGGCAAATGTAATTATATGTTTTATGTGCGATGAGGATCCAATTGTAAGTGTCCCGGGAATGGGGCCTTACAAGTTGGTATCAGAGCTAATGTTTAAGTGAAATGGGTAAATTTTCAAAATAAACCTTATCTTAAACTAAGAATGGGATGGAATTGGAATGAGATGCCAATCTGAGTAGCTACGTGCCATCAGGTATTTTCGTAATGTTAACCGGTTTTATGTGCGCATGGTATGTGGTTATGTGTTGTATGTAGATTTAAATACAGATGTAGTCAGGAAGGTAATGCTTGGGGTATGAAGAGTAAAGTAAGTGGCTAATCACAACTGGCCACTGTAATTAGGAACTTACTATACTTGACATAAACTGAGCTATTCCGTTGAATGACCGTGTTGGTGTTTGAATCTTTCAGTGTGCGTATGATGGCTGGTGGTAGATATTCGAAAGCTTCATGGGGAGGAGGTCACGGTGCTGAACCGCGAGCCCAGAGAGGGAGACCCAGAGTTGAGAAGGTGGTTCATGAAGAACCAGAGATATTGGGTTTTGTCACATGTAAAACACTTAGTTTAACCATTTAAACTATGAAAATGCAGCGGAAAAATGAGTTTATATATGGTTTATAATCTGAAATATTGCCATATTAAAATACAAACAAAACCCAAGAATAAGGATCAAATGTATGTGAAAAAATATGCTATCAACCAACACAAAACCAACTATAGGGTGTTAATAGAAAACAACCTTTCTTGTGCAAAAGTTGTGGATGAAAAGAGATAGATGATGATGTTCTTGAATGTGTCTAGCCTTCAAAAGAGGAGGCCTCAAGAAGTGATACCCACAAGCTCTTCAAACACCTTGCTTGTTAGGATGCAACACCAAAGATAGCCCTTCTTTTGCTCCTCCAAAACCGAAATAGGCAGCCCCTTTTCAAGCTTCTAAAACCGAAAATCAGTCCCCTTTTTAAGCTTCTAAAACCCGAAATGCAGCCTTGTTCTTGGAGGTTCTTTTGCTTGTGATGTTAGAGAGAAAAGTGTGCAATATGATGGAGTGTTTGAGAGGAGAAAACACACTCAAAGACCAAGACAAAAGCTGGTCCGTATGGACCCTTTTGGGCGGCCGAATGGTGCTTCCAAAATGGGTTTTCCCCCTATTTTGGTTTTATATAAAATTACTCTCTTAACCCTTAACTTTATAAAATTAAAACCTCTTTTAATTTTATAACATTAACACACTTTTATTTGTTATTATTTAACCAACTTAAATAATGAAACAAATAATATCTCGTGAACAAACTATCCATATAGTATTGTTGTATTACAATGCAATGTTTTAGAAAACCTATTTTCTAAATTGGTGTCAATGTTTATTTGTATGATCTCATCAACAAATAAACATTTATTGGTGTTTGTTTAGCTTGTTATTGGGTATGACCCGACTTGGATCATAACGTATTAACCACATCAATCTTGTATGTGTCTTGGGCATACAAGATTCAACAAGAGACCCCTCATAAGGAGGGTGGCGATGAGAGCGCCAATCTGAGGGCCGCAGTAAAGGACGCTGTGGTGGAGGAAGTTCATTAGCTCATGCAGACGATTCTACCGTTTGTGGTGACTGAAGTGATCAAAGCAGTAAGGGTAAGGGAAAGAAAGGAGAGAAATAGGTCCTCGGGAGGACGGGAGCAACGAGAGCCGGAAACGGTTCTCTCTGATGATGAGGAGGAGGAAGAAGAAGAGCCTGCGCCAGAGACCGCTCGAGGCTATAACTATGGTGCGTTTCTCAGATGCAAGCCCCCTACTTTCGATGGAAACAGCACTGCTGCAGCTGCTCACTAGTGGGTGACGGAAATGGAGGCTGTTCGCGACATCAGTGAGTGTCGTGAAGACCAAAAGGTGAAGTTTGCTACCCACTCTTTTGTGGACTCGGCTTTGTGTTGGTGGGACAACATTGTCCAAGCCGAGGGTAGCAGGGCCATTGGGAGAATGAGATGGCCAAAACTGAAGAAGTTAGTGATTGAGGAATTCTGTCCTCACAGAGAGATGGACAAGGTTTCTAGAGAGTTCCTGCAGCTGGAGACGGGAATGATGACACACCAGCAGTACACCACAAAATTTAATGAAATGGTGCGGTTGGTGCCAGATCAAGTGACACCACTGTCACGAAAGATTAAGAGATACATCGAGGGGTTGCATGCGGATATCCGTAGGCATATGATCGCCGCCGGCCAAACACTTTTAGGTCGGCGGTTGATTTGGCTGGTAGGTTATATGATGAGCGCGAGGTGATGGGGGCTAAGGTGAACAAGAAGGGTGGTGACCGGAACTGGAATGGGAAATGGTTTGGACGTGATGGACCCATTCCAAACAATAAGGTGGTGAAGGTGGGTGACCGACGTGTGGTCACACGCGGTGCAGGATTGAAGAAGTGTGGTAAATGCGAGAAGGAGCATTCAGGAGAATGCAAATAGGGATCAAATAGCTTCTTCAAGTGTGGGAAGCCTGGCCATATGGCTAGAGATTGTCGGGTTAGCAGGTGTTACAACTGTGGGGAGAATGGTCATGTGAGCAGGGATTGTAAGAGGCCAAGGGCTGAAAGTTCGGGAGCGAAGAAGGTTGGAGGAGAAGGGCAGAAGGCAAGTGCCCGAGCTTTCACGATGACTTGGGAGGAGGCTAGGACTGATCCCGACGTAGTGTCAGGTATGTTTCTAGTGAACCAAACTCTTGCATCTGTGTTGTTTGATTCTGGTGCTAGTAGGAGTTTCATTTTTGATGCCTTTCGTGCTAAGTTTCCCATTAAAAGTAGATCTATTGATGAGCCCTTCGAGGTAGAAACTTGCATAGGTAAGTCTACAAGGATTTCTGAGGTGATACAAGGTTGTGACACAGAACTAGACGATCATAAGTTTCCTGTTAGACCATTCGTGATGACCTTAGGCGGTTTCGATGTAGTCCTAGGAATGGATTGGTTGGCGGACTACGAAGCGAATATTGTGTGTCGCAAGAAGATGATCCGATTGACAGCGCCTGACGGGAATAAGATGGCGGTTTATGGCGATCGAGTCACGACGATCCCGAAAGTGATTTCGATGGCGGTGGCGGGAAAGTGCTTGAGAGCGTGGATGTAGTGCCTACTTGGCCTACGTAAAGGATGTGGACGCGCCAACACCACAACTATCTGATGTACCAGCTGTGTGTGATGTTCCGGATGTGTTTTCAGAAGATTTACCAGGTGTGCCATCGGATCATGAGATTGAGTTTCAAAGTGATTTGATACCTGGTGCTCAACCCGTTGCCAAAGCACCGTATCGGTTAGCTCCAAAAGAAATGAAAGATCTGATGGAGCAGTTGCAAGAGCTGCTCGATAAGGGGTTCATTAGACCAAGTATCTCTCCTTGGGGTGCTTCGGTCCTGTTTGTGAAGAAGAAAGACGGTAGCATGAGGATGTGCATTGACTACCGAGAGCTGAACAAGTTGACGGTAAAGAATCGGTACCCCCTACCAAGAATTGATGATCTGTTTGATCAGCTCCAGGGTGCCAGTTGGTTTTCAAGGATAGACCTTCGATCTCGTTATCATCAGTTGAAGGTGAGGGAGCAGGATATTCCTAAAACGGCTTTTCATATGCGTTATGGACACTACGAGTTCCTCGTTAGGTCTTTTGGTTTGACCAACGCACCAGATGCTTTTATGGACTTGATGAATCGAGTGTGTCGGCCAATGTTAGATAAATCAGTGATTGTGTTTATTGATGATATCCTGATTTATTCAAAGAGCAAGGAAGGGCATGCCGATCACATTCGAGAGGTGTTAGAGACGTTGAGAAGGGAGAAATTGTATGCAAAATTCTCCAAGAGTGCATTCTGGTTGCGTGAAGTTCAGTTCTTGGGTCATGTGGTGAACCCCGAGGGGATTATGGTGGATCTAGCAAAGGTGGAGGCGGTGATGCAATGGAAGTCTCCAAAGACGCCATCCGAGATTCGTAGTTTCTTGGGGTTGGCGCGGTATTATCGAAGGTTCATTCAGGACTTTTCCAAGATCACTTCTCCACTAACCAAGTTGACCCGAAAGGATGTAAAGTTTATATGGGGTCAAGCTCAAGAACAGGCATTCGAGGAGTTAAAGGTGAGGTTGACTCAAGCTCTTGTCTTGTCGTTACCTCATGGAAGCAAAGATTTGGTGGTTTATTCAGATGCTTCATACTCGGGGTTGGGGTGTGTGTTAATGCAAAGGGGAAAAGTTATAGCCTATGCATCCCGAGAACTGAAGGTTCATGAGGTCAACTACCCTACTCATGACTTGGAGCTAGCAGCTGTGGTCTTCGCACTAAAGATTTGGAGGCACTATCTGTATGGAACGAAGTGCACCATCTTCACTGACCACAAGAGCTTAAAGTACTTCTTTGAGCAGAAGGACCTGAGTATGAAGCAGAGATGATGGTTGGAGCTTATTAAGGATTACAATTGTGAGATCCATTACCATCCGGGCAATGCTAACGTGGTGGAGGATGCCCTTGGCCGAAAGGAGAGGCCCGAACCGATTCGGGTGAAAGCTTATCAACTAATCATGACCTTTGATATGATGAAGCAAGTCACGGAGTTTCAAGATAAAGCGTTGAAAGAAGATCATCTAAACTCTGAAAGAATGAGAGGTCTGGTTGGGGAATTGGGTGAAAACACACTCGTTGTTAAAACCCAATTTGGGCGAGTGTGGATTCCCCGTTTTGGGGATCTACGGGTGAAGATAATGGACGAAGCCCACAAAACTCGATACTCCATCCACCCTGGTGCCACAAAAATGTATCAAGATATGAAGAAGGATTATTGGTGGCTGGGTATGAAGCGCGATATGGTGGGGTATGTGAGTAAGTGCCTTACATGTTTGCAAGTGAAGGCCAAAAATCAAAAGCCGTATGGAAAGATCCAATCTTTGGATATACCAGAATGGAAGTGGGAGCACATCACCATGGATTTCATTACGAAGTTTCCACGTACTCCGAAGGGGTACGATGCCATATGGGTGATTGTTGACCGTTTGACGAAGAGTGCCCACTTCCTACCAATCCACGAGACATATTCATGTGAGAGGTTGGCTGACCTGTTCATCAAGGAGATTGTAACTCATCACGGCGTGCCGGTGTCCATTGTGTCTGATCGTGACACCCGGTTTACCTTTAATTCTGGAAGAAATTCCACGATGCTGTAGGGATGAGGTTACATATTAGCACGGCTTATCATCCCCAAACTGATGGTCAGTCAGAAAGGACCATTCAGACATTGGAAGACATGCTTCGGGCATGTGTGATTGATTTTGGGGGAAGTTGGGATGACCACTTACGTTAGCTGAATTCTCGTACAACAACAGTTATCATATCAATATTGGCATGCCACCATACAAGATGCTATACGGTAGGAGATGTAGGACGCCCGTATGTTGGGGAGACATTGGGCAGAAAGAATTAGGAGGTGTCGAGGTGATCGAGGCAAAGACCGAGAAGTTAGAAAATATTAAAGCCTTTATGAAGGCAGCCAAAGATAGACAGAAGTCGTATGCTGATAAACGACACAGACCGATCGAGTTCCAGGTGGGTGACCGGGTTATGTTGAAGGTCTCACCTTGGAAGGGTATTATCCGATTCACGAAGTGGGGCCCAAGATTTATAGTCCGTTTCCGAATCATTGCTCGAGTAGGAGAGGTGGCCAATAGATTGGAGTTACCGAATGAGTTAAGTGGGATTCACCCGACATTACATGTATCTCATCTGAGAAAGTGCTTAGCTGATGAAGACATGATTGTTCCACAGGAAGACATCAAAGTAGATGAAAGGCTTAATTATGTAGAGCAACCAGTGGCAATCATCGATCGTAAAGAGAAGAGACTGAGGAATAAAGTGGTTCCTGTTGTGTGTGTATAGTGGAAGCACAGGAAGGGATCCGAATCTACATGGGAACCTGAGGAGGAGATGTGGCAGCATTATCCTCATCTGTTTGAGGAATAACAGGTTTCGGGGATGAAACCTATTTAAGGGGGTGGACTTGTAACACCCGCTTATTTTAAAAAAGACAAGAAATGAAGAATAAAAGAAAGAAAAGCAATAAAGTCCAAGTGGAGGGAATAAAAGTGTCCAAAAGGACAAAATCTTTCAAAGGTTGGTGTAAAGGTGGGCATGGCCGCCCAGCCTCCCCTTCACATCACTTTTCATTCGGATTGAGAGAGAGAGAGAGAGCAGAAACTCTAAGAAGAAGAAGAAAAAGAAGAAGAAGGTCGAATCTAAGGTACGAATTCCTGGTTTTTAAGTGTTTGTGTTGGGTTTTGGTCTCGGGTTTATGCTTATATGTTTGTTTGTGTTCGGGTGTGTGTGTTTGGTGGGGTTTTTAGGTGTTTAAACTCATTTGCAAAAGGGTTAGAAGGAATATACACCCAAGTTGCACCAGGTGAGTTCTAGACCCTGGTTTCTACTTGTTTTTAAACATCTTTGGGGCCGAAAATGTATTTAAATGATTTTTTACAATGTTTGAGTATGTATCCCATGCACCCAAGTGGCCCATGCGTCTAAGTGGCCCGTGCGACTAATTAGCCCATACATCTAAGTTCATACGCCTGAATAGTACCCGTGCGCCTAGTATTGGGCTGGAATTGACTAAGTGTCCAAACGTCTACGATTCCCATGCGCCTAGGCACTCATGGGCCTGCATAGTGCCCATGTGCCTGAAAGTTGCCCATGCGCCTAAGGACTTATAGTATTTTTCTGATTTTTTGGGAAAAAGTGCAATGTAGGCTTTGACTTGGGAGGTTCCCGGGGGCTATGTAAGTTGACTTTTGAAGTCATTTATGTTGTGATGATGGGATGTACGATTGGTGGTTATGTATGATTGCTTGATATGTTCCTTATGATGATGAATGTTTATCTTTCCTATGGCTTTACATGTTATGTTAATGAATGAATGAATAAAGTATTATGTAACGTAAAGTGAAAGCTAATGGAAGAGGAACACGAAGTAAGAATGCATGCATTATTGAATGACGAATGAATGAAGGAAAGGCTTGCAAGCACATAATTGAGGTGAGCAACCCAGTTGTTGCAACAGACTCGGACAACATGCTATCGTGGAGTTGCCATGAGGTGAGCAACCCTATGGTCGCAACAGACTAGGATAGCGTGCTATCATGGAAAGTGGCAATTGTGGTGAGCAACCCTATGGATGCAACAGACTCGGATAGCATACAAATAGTTATGGTTGTTAATGGGGTGAGTGACCCTGTTGTCGCAATAGACTCGAAAGGACGAACGTACAAAATGGATGAAGTTAACGAATGTAATGGAGGATAATACTGATATTAGTTGTATGTACATATGATGTATGATCACGAACGAATGAAATGTAAGTTTTATTCTCAAAGAAAGTAAAGAACGGTTTTAACGATTGAAATGTATGTTTTATTATAAAACTTGAACTCACTCAGCGACGCTGACTTTTATACGTTTTCAGTTGGCAGGTAAGCGTTGCTGAGGATGGCACGAAGCGGCTACTCAGCTCTTTTGGATGGAATTCTTTTGTTAATGTTTTTGCATTGTAAGGCGAATGAATGATGTTTTGCAATGAACGCTTGTATTAACTTGGAAAAGCATTCGTAATGATATGAAAAGTTATTTTTTAGGTTTCCACTCCAATATTTTCGTAAGGAAAATTTAATTATATGTTTTATGTGCGATGAGGATCCAACTGTAAGTGTCCCAAGAACGGGGCCTTACAGAGTTGATGGGCGATAGCGTTTGAAGACGGTAGCCGAGTGTGATAGAAGAGTTTGAGAAGGAGATGAACAATTTCAAGGTTTATTTGTGTTGTCTCTTGTTTGATTTTGGTTTTGGTTTAAGAAGTACATACAAATGGTACATTTGTCTTTGTTTAGGATTGGAGGTTTTTAGCAAGAACATAAGGTATTCATATTAGAACAATTGATAATTAGCGTTTCCGTATTCGTGGTTCATTTCCCATTTATTTTGTTAAGCATTCGCGAATAATTGGATGCATATATACACAGTTAATAATTGTTTGTGAAATATAAGGAAATATAAGTTTCTTCGTCATTTTAGTTTGACGTAACTTCTAATTCATTAATCACACATTGAGTTTCAGTGGTAAGGTCAAATTACATTAGCTCCGTAACATAAGCAGTTTCTCGATTCTTAGTGAGTGAATACAAGTTGTTACTTGATCCTTTACATCCGGAATCATTGTTTTGGGGATTAATAAAGGACTCTAGGTACTCAAACTTGTCATTTGGAATGGTTTAAGTTGAATGCAAGGGCGATAGCGTTTGAAGATGGTAGCCGAATGTGATAGAAGAGTTTGAGGAGGAGATGATCCATTTCAAGGTTTATTTGAGTTGTCTGTTCTTTGATTTTGGTTTTGGTTTAAGTAGTACATACAAATGGTACATTTGTCTTTGTTTAGTGTGATTTCATTAATCATTTTGCTCGAATCTAACAAAATAATTTTATGAGTGTATTTAGAAGCCATGAGAATTTCAACCATATAGGATTGGAGGTTGTTAGCAAGAGCATAATGTATTTATGCTAGAACAATTGATATTTCACGTTTTCGTATTCGTGGATCATTTCCCGTGTATTTTGTAAAGCATTCACTAATAATTGGATGCATAAATACGTAGTTACTAAATTGTTTGTGACATATAAGAAACTATAGCTTCCTTTGTCTTTTTAGTTTGACTTAACTTTTAATTCATTTATCAAACATTGAGTTTCACTAGTAAGGTCGAATCACATTCGTTCCATAACAGTAACCATTTTCTCCATTCTTAGTGAGTGAATACAAGTTGTTCCTTGATCCTTTACATCCGGAATCATTGTTTTGGGGTGTAATAAAGGACTCAAGGTACTAAAACATGTCATATGGAATGGTTTAAGTTGATTTGTAGGGTGATAGCGTTTGAAGACTGTAGCCGAGTGTCATAGAAGAGTTCAAGGAGGAGATGATCGATTTCAAGTTTTATTTGTGTTGTCTCTTGTTTGATTTTGGTTTTGGTTTAAGAAGTACATACAAATGGTACATTTGTCTTTGTTTAGAGTGATTTCATTAATCATCCTGTATTTTTCCAGGTAAACATCGTTCCATTATCTAGAATCACTTCCGTCACTTATATTATTAAATTCAAATTTGTATAAATGAAATTACAATTGTAATCACTTTAATTATATAAACTTCAAGCTAACTTATAAACTTCAAACTAACTTAAAACAAAATTTAAATTAACTATGAAACTAATGCAAAGTGGAGGGGCCTGGGTGCAAATTCATTGAACACATTATAAATCCCAAACAACTCACGGTTACCATTCGTAACCTCACAACCATCTTTCCCGAATCCCCATCCCTAGTGTTCCTTCGACGGCAACCGCTTCCATCATCAAAAGCTCCTGTTACCATCGATCTCCTCATCGAGTGCGAGTCTCCGACAACCCCGTTTCCTGTTACGACCTCTAGTGATCCTTCTATCTACAACCGTCATTCTTTCGGCAATCATTATCACCTGACAGCCGCGAGGATCGGCCGGAACAACCATACGGTATGCCCTTTTCGTTAATTTCGAACGTTCATATTAACTCGGTTTTGGTATGGCTATGGTGTTCGGTTCGGTCGGAGTCACGAGCATGTTGGTAATTGAGTGTTTCTTTGAAAAGTTTATGTTTCTCATGCGTAAGTTGTGGTGTATATATGTACGTAGGTATGATGTGTGTTTGTATGTGTCTTAAACGTGCGTGTGTGTGTGTGGTTTTGAGATTTCATGCTCGGCGCATGGAACAATAAGGTGGGCGCATGAACTTCCTAATCGAGCGCATGGAAGAATTATTCCTCTTGGTTGGGCGCATGCATGTTGAGAAGCAGGTTGCATGGGTATCATGGTATGTATATATATACATTTAAATGTAAATGGAGGATTGTAGCATGGGGGATTCGCTGTATGTTAGGCGCATGGGGTGCACCATGCACCCATGCGTGTGTTTGTATGTGTTATTGGTGGTTTAGGCGCACGCATGGGATTTCTCTTGAAGGTTGGGCGCATGGGATCTAGTTTGTATGTGGGGTGCATGGGATTTTCATGTGGAATTATTGCGCTTATGCTTGTGGGTGTTTCTGCATGTTTATGCATGCATGGTTGTATGATGGTAGGTATGCATGTGTAGCTTGTGTACCTGGATGTGGTATGTATTATATGTAACATATGTATATATAAATACTATGTGTGTGTATTTAGTCTATATATATATATATATATATTAAATTGGCATGCGCAATCATATGTACCTGCATGTGTGTTCATTAATAACAATAATGTGTGGGTTTATATATATATATAGAGAGAGAGAGAGAGAAAGAGAGTACTTTTATATATAATGCGGGTTATACGTGAATATTGGGTTGTATGTTTGTGTGTGTTTGCATTTGCTTGTGTATGGGGGATTTCTACCGAGAACTGACACCGTAACCGAGACGTCAAACGTGAAACCATATCTTGCTTATATTATAATCCACAATTAATATTAATAGTGTAAATTAGTATTAATTCAAGTTAATCGGAGACCCGAATCTTTTGTGTTACATTACTTAGTTGCAACGCACTCAAGGTGAGTCTTCACGGCCCCTATTTTACATTATTTTCCTTTTGGGGGAGAAAACATGCAAACTTTATTTATAAATGGTTTCTAGTATTATTGTTTATCGCCTGTTACGTTAGTGCAAACATACTTAAAAGTCCTTACATTCTCAAACCGTTACTAATGTGTAGCGAGGTAATTCTGAGTAGTACTACTGGGTTTGACAAACCCCGCCCTGGCTAGTTGTGCTAGCTTGATTGGAGGTCAAACGGGTGCGTTATTGACCTAACATTTGTCGCTGTCTGGGTTAGACGTGACGGGAAGGCAACAAACTTACAAACAGTCAGCTTCGGTTTGAAACACCAACTAACTTCATTAGAGGCTAGCTACCTATCGATATGCCTTAATTACTTTACCATTCGAATAGTTACAAACATTTTTATCTCTTATTAAACCTGTCAACTCACCACTTTATGTTGACACACTTTAGCATGTTTTCTTAGGTCACAGGAATGCTTAAGCTCATGTTGCACAATTTGTCTTTACGCTTCCACACTGATGTTTATTTCGTTTACGAGTACTCTGATTTAGAGTTCAAACGTTTATTTAAGTTCATATAGTGTCGTTTGATATGACCGTGTCTGAGATCCTGGTTTCTCACACGCCTCGCGGTAAAACCCCGCACGTGGAAATATTGAGGGTGTGACAGTCTGGTTCAAGAAGTACATACCAATGGTACATTTGTCTTTGTTTAGTGTGCTTTCATTAATCATTTAGCTCGCATCTAACTAAATAACTTTATGTGTGTATTAGAAGCCATGAGAATCTCAACCATATAGGATTGGAGGTTGTTAGCAAGCGCAGAAATTATTCATGCTAGAACAATTGATATTTAATGTTTTCGTATTTGTGGTTCATTTCCCATATATTTTGTCATCATTCGAGAATAATTGGATGCATATATACGTTAATAAATTGTTGTAAAATATAAGGAAATATAACTTTCTATGTCGTTTTAGTTTGACCTAACTTCTAATTCATTAATCACACTTTGAGTTTCAGCGGTAAGGTCGAATTACATTCGCTTCATAACTGTAACATGTTTCTCGATTCTTAGTGAGTGAATACAAGTTGTTCCTTGATCATTTACATCCGGAATCATTGTTTTGGGACATAATAAAGGACTCTAGGTACTGAAACTTGTCATTTGGAATAGTTTAAGTTGAGTTGAAGGGTGATAGCGTTTGAAGATGGTAGCAGAGTGTGATAGAAGAGTTTGTGGAGGAGATGATTGATTTCAAGGTTTACTTGTGTTGTCTCTTGTTTGATTTTGGTTTTGGTTTAAGAAATACATACAAATGGTACATTCGTCTTGTTTAGTGTGATTTCATTATTCATTTTCCTCCAATCTAACAAAAGAATTTTATGAGTGTATTTTGAAGCCATGAGAATCTCAACCATATAGGATTAGAGGTTGTTTGCAAGAGCATAAATTATTCATGCTAGAACTATTGATATTTAACGTTTTCGTATTCGTGGATCATTTCCCATGTATTTTGTTTAGTATTCGCTAATAATTGGATGCATAAATACGTAGTTACTAAATTGTTGTGACATATAAGGAACTATAACTTTCTTTGTCGTTTTAGTTTGACTTAACTTCTAATTCATTAATCACACATGGAGTTTCAGTGGTAAGGTCGAATACATTTGCTTCGTAACTGTAAGCAATTTCTCGATTCTTAGTGAGTGAATACAAGTTGTTTGTTGATCCTTTATGTCCGGAATAACTGTTTTGGGGCTTAATAAAGGACTCTAGGTATTGAAACTTGTCATTTGTAATGGTTTAAGTTGAGTTGAAGGGCGATAGAGTTTGAAGATGGTAGCCGAGTGTGATAGAAGACTTTGTGGAGGAGATGATCGATTTCAAGGTTTATTTGTGCTGTCTCTTGTTTAATTTAGGTTTTGGTTTAAGAAGTACATGCAAATAGTACATTTGTCTTTGTTTAGTGTGATTTCATTATTTATTTTGCTCCAAACTAACTAAATAATTTTGTGAGTGTATTTAGAAGCCATGAGAATCTCAACCATATAGGATTGGTGGTTGTTTGCAAGAGCATAAATTATTCATGCTAGAACTATTGATATTAAGCGTTTTCGTATTGGTGGATCATTTTCCATGTATTTTGTTAAGCATTCGCTAATAATTGGATGCATAAATACGTAGTTACTAAATTTTTTGTGACATATAAGGAACTATAACTTTCTTTGTCGTTTTAGTTTGACTTAACTTCTAATTAATTTATCAAACATTGAGTTTCGGTAGTAAGGTCGAATTACATTCGTTCCGTAAGTGTAAACAGTTTCTCGATTCTTAGTGAGTGAATACAAGTTGTCCATGATCCTTTACATCCGGAATCATTGTTTTGGGGCGGAATAAAGGACTCAAGGTACTGAAACTTGTCATATGGAATGGTTAAGTTAATATGTAAGGCGATAGCGTTTGAAGAGCATAGTCGAGTGTGATAGAAGAGTTTAAGGAGGAGATGATTGATTTCACGGTTTATTTGTGTTGTCTCCTGTTTGATTTTGGTCTGGTTTAAGAAGTACATACAAATGGTACGTTTGTCTTTGTTTAGTGTGATTTCATTAATCATTTAGCTCGAATATAACTAAATAATTTTATGTCTGTATTAGAAACCATGAGAATCTCAACCATATAGGATTGGAGGTTGTTAGCAAGCACATAAATATTCATGCTAGAACAATTGATATTTAGCGTTTTCGTATTCGTGGTTCATTTCCCATGTATTTTGTTAAGCATTCGCGAATAATTTGATGCATATATATGAAGTTAATAAATTGTTTGTTAAATAAAAGGAAATATAACTTTCTTTGTCGTTTTAGTTGACTTAACTTCTAATTCATTAATCACACATTGAGTTTCAGTGGTAAGGTCGAATTACATTCGCTTCGTAACTGTAAGCAGTTTATCGATTCTTAGTGAGTGAATACAAGTTGTTCCTTGATCCTTTACATCCGAAATCATTGTTTTGGGGCTTAATAAAGGACTCTAGGTACTGAAACTTCTCATTTGGAATGGTTTAAGTTAAGTTGAAGGGTGATGGCTTTCGAAGATGGTAGCCGAGTGTGATAGAAGAGTTTATGGAGGAGATGATCGATTTCAAGGTTCATTTGTGTTGTCTCTTGTTTGATTTTGGTTTTGATTTAAGAAGTACACACAAATGGTACATTTGTCCTTGTTTTGTGTGATTTCATTATTCATTTTGCTCCAATATAACTAAATAATTTTTTGAGTGTATTTAGAAGCCATGAGAATCTCAACCATATAGGATTGGAGGTTGTTTGCAAGAGCATAAATTATTCATGCTAGAACTATTGATATCGTTTTCGTATTCGTAGATCATTTCCCATATATTTTGTTAAGCATTCGCTAATAATTCGATGCATAAATACGTAGTTACTAAATTGTTTGTGACATATAAGGAACTATAACTTTCTTTTTCGTTTTAGTTTGACTTAACTTCTAATTCATTTATTAAAGGTTGAGTTTGAGTAGTAAGGTCGAATTACATTCGTTCCGTAACTATAACCAGTTTCTTGATTCTTAGTGAGTGAATACAAGTTGTTCCTTGATCCTTTACATCCGGAATCAGTGTTTTGGGGCGTAATAATGGACTCAAGGTACTCAAACTTGTCATATGGAAAGGTTTAAGTTGATTTGTAGGGCGATAGCGTTTGAAGATGGTAGTCGAGTGTGTTAGAAGAGTTTACGAAGGAGATGATTGATTTCAAGCTTTATTTGTGTTGTCCCTTGTTTGATTTTGGTCTGGTTTAAGAAGCACATACAAAATGGTACATTTGTCTTTGTTTAGTGTGATTTCATTAATCATTTAGCTCGAATATAACTAAATATTTTTATGTGTGTATTAGAAGCCATGAGAATCTCAACCATATAGGACTGGATGTTGTTAGCAAGCACATAAATTATTCATGCTAGAACAATTGATATTAGCGTTTCCGTATTCATGGTTCATTTTCCATGTATTTTGTTAAGCATTCGCGAATAATTGAATGCATATATATGTAGTTAATAAATTGTTTGTGAAATGTAAGGAAATTTAACATTCTTTGTCGTTTTAGTTTGACCTAACTTCTAATTCATTCATCACACATTGAGTTTCCGTGGTAAGGTCGAATTACATTCGTTTCGTAACTGTAAGTAGTTTCTCGATTCTTAGTGAGTGAATACAAGTTGTTCCTTGATCCTCTACATCCGGAATCATTGTCTTGGGGCTTAATAAAGGACTCTAGGTACTGAAACTTGTCATTTAGAATGATTGATGTTTAGTTGAAGGGTGATAGCATTTGAAGATGGTAGCCGAGTGTGATAGAAGAGTTTGTGGAGGAGATGATCGATTTCAAGGTTTATTTGTGTTGTCTGTTGTTTGATTTTGGTTTAGTTTAAGAAGTACATACAAATGGTACATTTGTCCTTGTTTAGTGTGATTTCATTATTCATTTTCTCCAATCTAACTAAATAATTTTATGAGTGTATTTAGTAGCCATGAGAATCTCAGTCATATAGGATTGAAGGTTGTTTGCAAGAGCATAAATTATTCATGCTATAACTATTGATATTTAGCGTTTTCGTATTCGTGGATCATTTCACCTGTATTTTGTTAAGCATTTGCTAATAATTGGATGTATAAATACGTAGTTACTAAATTGTTTGTGACATATAAGGAACTATAACTTTCTTTCTCGTTTTAGTTTGACTTAACTTCTTATTCATTTATCAAACGTTGAGTTTCAGTAGTAAGGTCGAATTACATTCGTTCCGTAACTGTAAGCAGTTTCTCTATTCTTAGTGCGTGAATACAAGTTGTTCCTTGATCCTTTACATCGGAATCATTGTTTTGGGGCGTAATAATGGAGTCAAGGTACTGAAACTTGTCATATGGAATGTTATTGTTGCACCCTGAAAGGATCATACATGCCAACTAAATGGGTGAATTGATGATTGTTCAGCTAGAATCCCACAAGTCCAAGTTGCAATGCGCATGAAGATATGCAAGAAAAATAACAAGTGTTATGTTCCGCATTAGTCAATGCGGAAGACAAAAATCTGATGCGGACAAGTGTTTAGTCTTCCGCATTAACTAATGCGGAAGACATAATACTTATGTTGAACAAGTTGCTCTTCCGCATTGACTAATGCGGAAGAACAAAAGAAGATGCGGACAAGACTTTGATCATCCGCATTGACAAATGCGGATGGCCAACCAAATGCGGACAAGTATTTGTTCATCTCCATTAACCAATGCGGATGACCAACTTACTAATGTTGATGATCAAGTGGAAATGCTGATCAAGATTATCCCATCCGCATTTGTCAATGCGGATGAACAAGCAGAGATGCGGATCAAGACTTAGACTAGTTTCTGATGTAATAGGTCAGGGGTAGTTTAGTCATTTTGTAAAGGCATCTTGTCTTCTCTATAAATAGAATAGTTAACCTCGTACTGAGGTGACGGTTGATAGATAGAGGATTTTTGTTGTAATTATTCTCTGTAATTTGTCAACATTCATATATCAATACACACAACATTTATGAGTAATTTTCTTGCTTAATTGTTCTTCGATTGTTTGTTTCCGCCACTCAATCGTTGACTTGATTATCATATTCGATTCTGAGTAAGAATATCACTCTTACTCACACCCAGTCAATTGGTATGAGAGCTTTGGCTCTCGATTCTCTTTCAGATCTACGCACAGACTGAATAGAACTCGATTGATCTGATAATCAAATTTCTAGTAGTAGATACTGTCATCTCTACTTAGCAAACAACAAAAATACTCCAATCAAACAGCAAGAACACTCATTCTGAACCTCAACAGAACTGCTTGAACAAGTTGGACTCATAAACTATAATCAATCTTAAAATCAGCTAAATCTATACTTACACAAATTAACATGGATTCTAACAGTTACTCTGAATTAGTCATACACCTAAACCTCCCATGCTTAAACAAAAATCTGAGTTTAAACAATGGAGAATACGGATTAGAAATTATATCACCGTGTAGATCCTGACTTTTGGATCTCAATATGTAAGGGTCCACATATTCCTGTTACTCTATCAATAGCTCAAGCTACACTGTATAAGACTGCTAGAATAGCAATTGAAGACTTAACTCTGGATGAAGACGACTATAAGAAAATCAAAATTGATCTTAAAGCATACTCTATTTTGACTCAAGCACTCAAAATGGATGTGCTGAAAAGATTGGAAAAATATGGAACTGCTAAAGCTGTTTGGGATGCTCTCAAAATTATGTGTGAAGGTAGCAGTGAAGTTGCTGAAATTAACAAAGACAAGCTGGTCAATCAGTATGAAACCTTCCATCACACCAAAGGAGAATCCATATAAAACAACTGCACAGATTTGTATAGTTGGTCAATGACTTGGAAATTATGGGAGTTTCATACAAGATTAAAGAACTCAACAAGAAAATGCTTCACAGTTTGCCTGAAAGCTGGAAGCAAAATGTCACAATGTTGAAACATACTCTTGATCTTGAGAGTACCACTCTAGACAATATGATAGCCAAGATTCAAGCTTTGGAACTTGATGAACAAAGCAGAAATCTGAGTGGGCCAAGAGTGATCGAAGCCTACAAATTCCCTTCAAAATCACATTCTGTTGAAAATGCTTTCATCACAAAGGAAGATGACTTCATCTCATCAAGAGATCAAATGAACAATACTGGGTTCATTGCATCTCCATCATTCAATCACCATCCAACTTCAGCACAAGCACCAAAAGTCTCCACTACACCTACAATCTCTCCTCAAGACTTAAAATCAGAAGAGCAAAAGGCAACCTACAATGCCTTTGTTGCAAGTTTTGAAGCGTATCTTGGGGGAAGACTCACTTCTGCCCATTTAATACAGGAAGATTTAGAAGAATTAGATCCTGATGATGTTAAGGAGATGGATCTACAGTGGCAAATGGCAATGATTGCCATGAGAGCAAAGAAATTCTTCAGAAAAGGAAGAAAATTGAGCCTGAATGAGAACACAAAACTTGGATATGACAAATCGAAGGTAAAATGCTTCAACTGTGGCATGACTGGCCATTTCTTAAGAGAGTGCAATGCTCCTAAAAGAACCAACCATTCAAGGAATCTCCTGGTCAATCATCCTCACAGCCCAATTCAAGATATTATTCAAACAATCAACAACAGCAGTACCATCATTCTTATCATCAACAAACATACCAAATCAATTACAGCTGGCAAATCAAGCCCATGCAAGCAGTCAGTCTTCTGCCAGTGCCCTTGTGATCAAACAAGATGGGATATGTGACTGGAGTGTGTATGCTAAGGAAGTCAAGCCTCAATTCCAGAATCATGCTCTCATGGCTCATATCAATGATGGACCATCGGCAATGCCTACTGAGGTAAAAACTAACCTTTGTAGTGAGAAATGCATAAATGAATTACAAGAGTATAGAGAACACAATCATAAACTTGTAGATAAAATTAAAGAAGAAAAGGTGAACTTAGAAATGATGAATCGAGAACTAAAAAGTTTTGAAATCAAAATCAAATCTCTCATTTCTGACATAGAAAAATTGCATGGTGAGAAATACAATCTTGCAGCTGAAAATGAGCTACTTACTGAAAAGTTACCTCAAGCTAAAGCTCAATAATCTATGACTGAAGTGAAACTTGAAAAGTTTCAAATGTCTTGAGTCAAGTCACAAGAAATGCTGGATTCACAAAAGGATCCAAAGGACATGTCAGGGATTGGGTACAATTCATGTCCTCTACCATACAATGACAATTACACTATCATGCCTGACTCTCTATCACTCTCTGAATCATTGAACCTAAAATTGTGGAACCTAAATCAGTAGTGAAACAAGTGACAAATCCTCAAAACAAACCTGATGTTTATTTTGAAACCAATGAGGACAAAATCAAGTTAGGACACCCAATCAAAATCAAAGAGTGTTCTGACGAGACAATGATTATCAAAAACCATCAAGCCCTGTAAAAGCAATTGTAGCTTTTATAAAATTTATACCATCTGTTTTACAAGGGAAAAAGAAATATGTAAAAACAGTGAAACCCACTACTGAGAGTAGTTCTGACAATGAGATTGTATGTCCACAAAATTCAAGCAAGTTAGAAAAGGTTTCACTGAAAAAGAAACCAACTGTAAAACTGAGTTCAACACATAAAACTTCATGAGACCCTTAGTCATCCAAATTAATGAAGGGAGTTGGGTTGATATCTGTAACAAAGAACATGTTGACCAGTTTGAGAAAGAGGTGAGAAGTAGGTTGAAGAAACAAAAACAGCCCAGACAACTGAACAAGAGTAGTATTGTGAAACAATCTACAAAAAGGGCTCATTCTGATTCATCACCTAAAGAAAAGAAGTGACTCATCAAAAGAAAGTATCAGTTAAGTCACTTAAAGAAAAATCTGATTCGATAAACAAACAAATGTATTGTGACATTTGTGACATGTTCAATCACAAGACAGATAAATGCTTCTTCAACCAATATTGTTTTATATATGATATGAACAATCACTCCACCAAAAATTGCTATTTCAAAAAGTATTGTTCAATCTGTGACATGAACAATCACAATACATCTGATTGTTACTTCAATCAGAAGGGGTTGAGAAATCCATGGCACAAGCCTATCTCAAAAACATCTATTGTGATGCATTCTGTCAAACCTCATTTTCATAATACTCAATCTAGGACTCCTAGATCAACAAATGATAGAAATAACTCAAAGGATTTAAGGAAGGGTTAAAGAAATCATCTCATAATGAAACACAAACTTGACCTTATGAGCAAAACCAACTTTTGATAATGAACCTTGGGCTAAATTTTTACAAAGAAATAGAGACTAACGATTTCATTATTCATGTGAATCCTCAGTAGATGTAGATGAGATACTCGACCAATTCATTACCAAAAATCTCCTAAATCACCTTCATCTAAATCACCATTTAGAGGGAAATACTAGGAGGTGACTATCATGAATAGGAACAGGAAACCCAAGACCATCATGGCTTGGGTTCCTTATTCTAATTAGTTCTTTTTGTTTGTAGGTTCATCCACATAGGTCTAATAGCCTATTGTATGTAGATAGTGGATGCTCCCGACACATGACTGGAGATTATTCCCTCCTTCATGATTTCAAGTACATACAAGGAACTACTATGGCATTCGGTGGAGATTCAGAAGATGGAAGGATTACAGGAGAAGGATCTGTGACAAATGGGATGTTGAGCTTTGACAGAGTGAATTACTGTGAACAATTCAATTTCAATCTGCTAAGCGTGTCTTAGATCTGCGACAAAAAATATTCCACTCACTTTACAGACACTCACTGCTAAATACTAAAACCTGGTTTTCAGATTCCTGAAAAATGGTTGTCTTAAAGACTCCAAGGAGGAATAATACATATGTCTTAAACCTGTGTTGTGCTCACCTAAGGAAGAAACATGTCTTTTGTCTAAAGCATCAGTTGATGAGTCACAGCTTTGGCATAGACGTTTGGGGCACACTAACTTTAAAAATATGAACAAGTTAGTCAAAGGAAACCATGTAATTTGTCTCCCTCAAAAGGAATTCAATTTTATTGATCAATGCTCAGCGTGCCTCAAAGGAAAACAACATAAATCGTCTCACAAAACCAAGCTGGTGAACACTAACAATACTCCGTTGAAGTTACTTCACATGGATCTGTTTGGACCAACTCATGTAATGAGTATCGGAAAGAAACAATATTGTTTAGTAATCATTGGTGACTTTTCTCGATTCACATGGGTGTTCTTCCTACTTAATAAAAATGAAGCATCCCAAATCATTCAAGAATTTATCACTAAAATTGAAAATCAACTTGATCTCAAA
Source organism: Flaveria trinervia (assembly GCA_025506515.1). Taxonomy (NCBI): domain Eukaryota; kingdom Viridiplantae; phylum Streptophyta; class Magnoliopsida; order Asterales; family Asteraceae; genus Flaveria; species Flaveria trinervia. Next base: position 21,670 of record JACCIX010000734.1, on the reverse strand, counting down.
GTCAAAATAATAAGAAGTGATAATGGCATAGAGTTCAAAAATGAAAATATGAGTTCTTTTTGTGCAACCAAAGGCATTGCTCATCAATTCAGTGCAGCTAGAACTCCTTAACAAAATGGGGTAGCTGAAAGGCGAAATAGAACACTGATTGAAGCAGCAAGAACTATGCTAGCCGATGCTAAACTGCTAATCACCTTCTGGGCAGAAGCAGTTAACACATCGTGCTTTGTGCAAAATCGAACTCTAATTTTTAAGAAAGTAACATGACACCTTATGAACTGATATTTCATAGGAAACCATTTATTGGATTCCTCAAATCATTTGGTTGTCTAGTCTTAATATTAAACACCCGTGATCATTTGGGAAAATTTTCATCTAAGTCTAATGAAGGATTTTTTATAGGTTATTCTTCTGTTTCAAAGGCTTATAGAGTATTCAATCCTAGACTGAACATTATTGATGAATCCACAAATGTTCAATTCAAGGAACATTCGTTTCGCAAATCTATAAATGGTCCTGATTGGTTGTTTGATATTGACACTTTTACTAAATCATTTGACCAATTTCACTTGTCTAATGCAGGAAATATACATTCAGGTGATACTTCATCAACTGTAGAACGAAGAGAAAATTATCCATTGATTCCACCTACATCTGATGAACATATGACTGAAGATGTTCCTCTTCAAGCTGATCCCATCATGCACTTGTCATAAAACCTTAGTGTTTCTTCTGAAGAAGGTCCTAGCCTGGTACCATCTCACACAGATGATTGTCACATGAGATCAAAAATCAAAAACAAGCTTCTTATCCAAAAGAAACTCAAGGAACTTCAAATGATGCAAGCAACCTCAGTGCTGCTGAAGATGTAGCAGTTACTGAAACAGAAATTGACAATCTTCATAATTCAACAACAATACAAGAAGATTGTGCCTCTGACCATAATGAACTGAATGTCTCCGATCTTGATGTAACTATTGCTGGTGACACCATTCCAACCACAAGAATCATCCAGGTGAAACCATTATTGGTGATCTTAATGAGAGGGTGACAAGAAGCAAGTCCGGTATTGCAAAATCTATTTGTTCTCCTGCTTTCTATGTCAAACAGTACCCAAAAACATCAAAGAGGCACTTCAAGACAATAGTTGGATTGAAGCAATGCAGGAAGAATTGCTCCAATTCATGAAGCAAGAGGTATGGCAGTGGTAGATCTTCCTGAAGGACAATATCCTATTGGTACCATACGCTGTACAGGAACAAGACTGATGATAGAGGGATAGTCATGGGAAATAAAGCAAGACTAGTGGCACATGGATACACTTAGGAAGAAGGAATTGACTACGACGAAGTGTTTGCTCCTGTTGCCAGACTAGAAGCAATCAGAATCTTTCTCGCATATTCTGCGTCCATGAAATTTACTGTTTATCAAATGGATGTAAAGTTTGCCTTCTTGTATGGAAAGAATGCTGAAGAAGTCTATGTAAGTCATCCACCTGGCTTTGAAGATCCAGATTCCCTCACAGAGTGTACAAGCTTCACAAAGCTCTGTATGGTCTTCATCAAGCTCCAAGAAAGTAGTATGAGACTCTATCATCCTTTCATCTTGAACATGGGTATGAAAGAGGAGAGATTGATCAGACTCTCTTCAGAAGAATAAGAGGAAAAGACATGTTGTTAGCCCAGATCTACATGGATGACATTATATTTGACTCGACAAACAAACATTCTGCAAAGAATTTGAAGATCTTATGCATTCAAAGTTTCAAATGAGTGCTATGGGGGAACTCACATTCTTTCTGGAAGTGCAGGTCCAGCAAACAGCAGATGGAATCTTTGATCAATCAAACAAAATATGTAGAAACCATGTTGAAGAAATTCCACTTTGCTCACTGTCAGTCTATCATAACTTCTGTAGATACTAAAGTGAAGAAATAAGTGGATCAAACTCACTATCGATCAATGATAGGTTCACTTATGTACATAACACCCAGTAGACCTGACATTATGTTTGGTGTTTGTGTGTGTGCTAGATATCAAACTGATCCAAAATAATCACTGTGAATGCAGTCAAGAGGATATTCAGATATCTGAAGGGCAAACCAGCTCTCGGATTATGGTATCCAAAGGAAGGAGAGTTTAATCTCTATGCCTACACAGACAGTGATTATGGAGGATGCAACTTCAACAGAAAATCCACTTGTGGCGGTTGTCAATTTCGTGGTCCCAGACTAGTATCCTGGCAATGCAAGAAGCAGAAAAATATGTTTGTGTCCACAGCCAACCTGAGTATATTACTGCTTGAGCATGTTGCTCTCAAGTTCTCTGGATTCAAAACCAGATGCTTGATTATGGTTTTAACTTTTTGCATACACCAATTTCTATTGACAACACAACTACTGTGTTTATAACTAATAATCTAGTTCAGCACTCAAAACAAAACATATTGAAATTAGATATCATTTTTAAGAGACTATGCTGAAAAGGTTTAATCAAATTGATTCAAGTACCAACAGAAAATCAATTAGCTGATTTGTTTACCAAGGCATTTGAACCTAGTAGGTTTGAATTTCTGGTTTAGTCAATTGGCATGATTAACCTTGAGTAAAAACTACGAAAAACACCAAAAACAATTTAAAACATGAGAAAAACGACAAAGAGAAATCATGTTTTAAGAAGAAAAGAATTCGTGGGAAATGATATAATTACAGTCGTTATATCATTCACTATGCTTAATTTCAAAATGTAAAAGACTGAAATGACTTACCAGATATGTTGGTAGGCTCAACTTGGAAGAAAAGATACATGCAGTGATGAATTAAAGACACATTCACTTGTGAAACACTCATCACAAAGTACAGGTATGTATTGGCTTATCTGAATGCATGTGTGTGTAGTAACCTAAACACACCAGGTAATGATACTTTGTGAATCTCTTTCACCACATCATGTTTCATCTTTGTTTTGCTGAGCAAAGACCTGATGGAACTTGCACATAGTGCTGATGTCATGATCCAAAAGATTGCTAATATGGAACACATCCAAAATTGGATGAATTAACAAAGTAATACATTCCAAGTGAATGAACAAAAGAATCCTATCATGGATCACCTTCCAAAGTGAAGTGAAAAGAATCCCAATGAGGATCAACATGAAAAAGGATCAAATTAAAAGAATCCCATGAGGATCAGTGAATATGAGATCTCATGACTTAAGTAACCTCGTAAGAAAAGTTGTGACAAAGTTCTACCATGCATTGTATAAGGAGGGTTGATCATTCCATGCTTATGTGTGTGAGGTACACATTAAATAAGAAATCAACCAAAACATGATAAAAGTCATTTGCATCAAAATATCAACCAGGTATGAGTTTAAGAGGACAAACATACCTTCAATCTTCAAGTTCATAATTATGTCCATTTAATTATAAAGGATGCACATGTGTAATGTAAGATTGATATAATCCCAACAAAGAGATTTTTCTCTTCATTATTAATATTAATCAAAATAATATTCAAAACTTTTAAGATCTTTAAAGTTTCTTTCCAAATGTGGACATAAACTTTAGGGGGAGTAATTTAAAATTTAAGCAAGTTCAAATTTTTGTTTGTTAACTCAATTTTGAAAAACAAAACAAAAGAATTTTAGTTGGTGTTGTGCAATAAGTCAACCATTATATCTTAGCTTATGCAGATTCTTAGAAGCATGATAAGCCCAAGATCTGTCAAAATTGGGAAACTTGTATGACTTGTAACATACAAGTCAATCCAAGCAAAAATTGACAACTTCAACAGCCAACTTCATAAGAAAAATCAATCAAGGACACCTCTTCATAAATGAATAATCAATTCAATAACATTAACTTTTGATTAAGTTCAAAAGGTAATGCAGGTAAGTGCATTAGTTAATGCGGGTGAAGGTAACCCATACATGTAACTAATGCAGGTAACAATGATTTTTGAAGTGCAACTAATGCGGACAATGACTTACTCTACCGCAGTAGTATGTGAAGTGAATGTGAAGTTTACTCTACCGCATTTGATACAGTTAACAAATGCGTATGAACAAGTCTATCACATTTGATACAGTGATATGTTGACTTGTCAACCACATTTGTAGTTGTACACATGGAATTTGTTCTATCGCATTTGTTACTGTACATATTTGGATATGGTAAAACAAGACATTCAACCGCATTTGTTACAATGTTATTCCGCATTTACTATGACCCAAATGCGGACAGCCAAATTTTCAAGTTTAACTTCCGCATTTGCAATAGTATACAATGCGGACAGCCAAAATTTCAAGTTTAACTTCCGCATTTGAAAGAGTATACAATGCAGATAGCCAAAATTTCAAGTCTAACTTCCGCATCTGCAACAGTGCACAAATGCGGATAGAATGAAATTAAAAAACAAAACTTCCGCATTTGTATTAGTAGAGTAATGCGAACAGTCAGTCAAAAATCAAGCCTTCCGCATTAGCTACAACCACAAATGCAGATGACCAAAAGTAGTCAAATGTGGACTGCTAATGTCAAAAGTTCGTGTTCCGCATATGCTACAGTTAACAAATGCGGATCCCGAAAATCAAACAAATTAACCTTCAGCATTTGCTACAGTGTTGACTGTATCTGCTTGTAAACTTGTAAAATTTTTTCAAATTGTATTATTTGACTATTTAAAGGAATTCGAACAGGTCATTTAATACTTTTCAAATTTGAGAGAACTTATAGTGAGACAAGCGCAAAAATACAGTACACCACCATCAATCATCATCATCATCATGACAAACATTCAAAGATTTTGTTGTGTTTCATCGTTAAACATTCTTGTGATCGATTCAGAACCGCAGTCATTTCAAAGATAAGGTATAACTTCAACAGATTTTGAAACCAAAACCTAAGTCTCGAACTGTTACCCTAAATCGAACGATGAACCAGAAAATTATCGAAGAACACCAAAATCAAACTCACTAATGTGATGTAATACACATTTTCGATGACAATAAACATGTAAATTGATAGGAATTCAATTTATATTGAAAACCATGATAACCATGTTTACTGAGAAAAATAGAGCAATGTGAAAAAGAAAATTGTGAAACAAATCAAAGTCATATTAACAAATCAAAGCAAAATTAAAGTCAAAATTGTGAACTAATACACATGTCTCTTGTGCAGATTACATGGCAAACCTTACATGGAGCAAGCTCCATAACGTCAGAGGTTACCTAAACCCTGATGTGCCTAAAGCAGAAGGTCTCAGAGATATGATAAGATTCCTATCTACCACAACCGTAGCATATGCCATAACAGTAAGACCAACAATCTATAAGAATCCCATGAGGTCTTTTCGGGAATCAACTGAAGTGGTTGAAGAAAATGGAGTGAAAACTCTTACTGGCAAGATCAACACTGGACTCACTCTGAGGATCATAGAAGAATGAGTTAGAAGATGTCTTCAATTCAATGACAATGCAGATGATACTCTTGAATTGGATGATGAGGAGATAACTACATTTTTCTCCAAAATTGGTTATGAAGGGAGCTATGAAGCCAAAGAGATAGTCAAAGGATTAGTGGATCTGCCCTCGAGATTCCTAATTCATATGTTCCAACATTGTCTGTCTAAAAGGAAAACAGGATGGAATGACATTCCAGTCCTCACATCTTGTGCAATATGTGCTCTCTGCACCAACAGAAGATTTAACATGTCGGCATATGTATTCAATGGCCTAATGTCCAACATTCAAGAAGGGTTGACATACAAGTTTCGAATATACCCCAGATTCATTCAATGTCTAATCAATGAATCATTTCATGACATGTTAATGAAGGACCAGTATTTAACATTCCTCATTATGATGCAAGATCCTATAAGTACATCAAGAAGAAGGACCCAAGGAACTTCTACAATGGTGCTCCTTCACCCCTTCTTCCTTGGATGTTCGAACAAATACACCAAGCAGTCAAGCACAACCACCTCCACAACCAATACCATCCCCTATACCACAACCAATAGCTCAACCAACTCCACAACCTTCACCAATACCATCACCTTTACCTTCACCAATACCATCACCTTTACCTTCACCAATACCATCACCTTTACCTTCACCAATACCATCACCTTTACCACCACCAATACCATCACCTTACCTTCACCAATACCATCATTTCCTTCACCACAACAAACACACCAATGATCACTCAACCTACACCTACATCACCACATCATCAATCCCCTATATCACCACACCAATCTCCTATTCCTCCTTACCAACCATACCATCATCAATTGATCACCCTGATGAACCAGAAGGATCAACAAGTGCATCCAAATCATCCAAATCATCTTCTGATGAGGAGGATCATCATGATCAAACCAAAGTTGTGAATGAACCTTCTGAGGCTGCTCCTTCTGAGAGCTATGCTGAATCAAACATCAATAGGCCTGATGAAAAAGATGAATTAATAACTGAGTTGTTACTCAAAGTAGAAAGGATGGAAAGAACACTAAACAGGAGAGGAGGAATATAAATGACAGAATCATGGAACTTGATGAGAAAGAGGTGAATTGAAAGATCTTAAAGAAAAATATGTAGTTGAAAGAATGGAACAAGCCAAAGAGATTGAAAATTAAAAAGCCGCACTCAAACACTCAAAAGAAGAAGTGAGTGGGAATATAAATACTCTTGAAATACAAACTATTGCCATGAAGGAACAAGAAAACATCATAGAGGAACAAGCTGATATCATCTCAAAATTGGAAAAGGAAATTGAGAGCAAGAACAAAAGAATATCTCAGCTTGAAATGATGATTAAAAGAACTGATGTGAAGGATGATGATGAGAAAGAAGAACAAAAGGTTGATGATGAGGACAACAATTTAATAGATGAGAATGAAGAACAAGTGGATGATGAAGGTGAAACTGAGATCAAAGACCAGAGCTTAGACATGGTAGTGTATTCTAGAAACACTGGTCATTCAGACTTAGAAAAGGGTGAATTTGAAGAAATCTTCAGTGCTTTGGATAGTTTTGCTTCTGAACAATTCAGGATTGATCATGATTTTTGGGAGTTCATAAACAATCAAAGAACTGAGGCAGAGCCTAATGTATTTATTCCTAAATCACCAGTGCCATTGGAAAAGGCATTGTCTCTGCAAATTGTCTCTGCCATATCATTAACTGAAGAACAAAAGAAGAACTAAAAGAAATATATGAACAAGAAATGAAAGAAGAAACTATACCTGAACAAAGTGAAATAAAGGATCAAGAGCCAAGTACACCTGAAAAGGTCCCTGAACCAGAAGATCAATCTGAAACCTCTAGCCCTCAACTTCAAACTTACTCAGAAAAGAGGAAGTATCTGGCTGAAAAGGCTAAAGGCAAGACCCCAATCACTGAAGAAGAACCATCAAAGAAACAAAAGGATGACCCAAGAAGTTTAGCAGCAATTGTTGAATTTTTGGAAGAACATGAGCAGGCAGAAGCTCAGTTGAAACAGTTGGCCAGAGCAATTGACTTAGAAGAAGGAGAAATTGCTAATGAAGAAGATGTTAAAAAGGATGTTCTCATAGAGAGTCCTATTATAGAAGAACAGTTAGTAGAGGACATGGTAACCAAAGCTCAAACTGATGACTTGATGATTAAAGCCATGTTTTTGATCAATCAAGGCTATGATCCTCATTAAGTGTTTGCAATGACTTATGAGAAAATGAAAGAGGAGGAAGAGAAAGTGAAATTGTTGCTTGATCCAACAATAAACACTAAATATGAGAAGACACCAACAAAGGACACTCCAAAACACAAAGACTCATCCTTGAAGAAACCCATAGGTATGAGATTCCACTACCAAGAAGGGGTCCTCTACAAACGCTTTCACAAATGAAGAAATCAACCTCATCCCATGAATCACTATTTCCTGATCCTTATAACATGTCTGATAAGGAAATGAAGGAATATCACTCAAGTCAGGGATTCACAAAAAGAAAGATTGCCAACATGAAGACAAATTCATTGAGGGCTGCAACACTTCAATTGATCAACGAAAAGAAAGATAAACTCAAGAAACTAGAAGAAGAATTGACAAAGACCAAACCCAAAAACAGAATGTCAGCTGAAGACATGCTGTTGAATATAAAAGACCAAGAACTACTTGCCCCAGTGCTCCACAAATACCCTGAATGGTTTGCAGAACCATCTCAGTTGAAGCTGCAACAAGGACTGATCACTGCTGAACTGATCAGAGGGGTGTCTACTCCCAAGGGGAAGATAGAGGAGAAGATAATAGCATGGAAGTATGATAGCACCTAGAATATGTTCATGGTGAAGAGAATCTCAGGGCTAGTACAATTCTTCACAGAGTACTCAGCTCTAGTAAATGCCCTTGAGATTCATGATTTGAAGGAACTAGCTAAACTTGAACTGATCAATCATGCAGCTATGTTCAGGGGATATGAATTTGAGAATATAAAACATTCGTTCGAAGGACAAACAACTTCAATTCATTAAAGACAATTTGTTTAAGAAAAGATAAAAAATTGTCAATCCCCTGGATAAGAAGAAAAAGGTGGAAGTAGAAGAAATAGTATTCCTTGAGTTGAAGGTAAAGCCAACTGAGTCTTTAAAGAGGAAAGTAGTGTCCGGTACTCATTCTTCAAATCCTATCTCAAATGTGTACTATGATGAGAAAACCTATGAGCTGGTGATAGAAAGGAAGTGGGGAGGAAAAGAAGGAGCTGACATTAGACTTTTTAGTGGATATGAAGTAAGACTACTTGATGAATCATACATCCACTGCATTTATACCAGGCACTTCACGGAATTAAACAACAAATTGGGTGAACAAGACATGCACTTCTTTTTGAAATGCATCAAGTTGTTGAAACTAGCCTATGACAGAATAAAGATTAAAAGAGACAAAAGAAAGAAGAAGAAAACACCACGGCAACTTGGAAACATTGTTAAGCATGAAGTGGATGTGGGAGGGAGTTTATTGATACATAGAGATGGTCTTTCAACAAACTCCATATGGGAACCGATTTCTCTGAAAAAGTTACCAATGGAAGCCATCTACAACATGAGCAGAATGAAAATACATGTGCTGAGTAGAGACAGGATGTCCGAAGCAACTGATTTTCTAAACATGATCAAGGCTATTCTGGATCCCACCAAAGCAGCATTCATACTACCTCCTGAAGACCCAGCTGAATCTTCACAACATCAATCACCTCCTAAACATTGAGGAAAAACCGGCTGTATAATCCTTAGGGGGAGTATTGTTGCACCCTGAAAGGATCATACATGCCAACTAAATGGGTGAATTGATGATTGTTCAGCTAGAATCCCACAAGTCCAAGAAAAATAACAAGTCTTATGTTCCGCATTAGTCAATGCGGAAGACAAAAATCTGATGCGGACAAGTGTTTACTCTTCCGCATTAACTAATGCGGAAGACATAATACTTATACTGAACAAGTTACTCTTCCGCATTGACTAATACGGAAGAACAAAAGAAGATGCGGACAAGACTTTGATCATCCGCATTGACAAATGCGGATGACCAACCAAATGCGCACAAGTATTTGTTCATCCGCATTAACCAATGCGGATGACCAACTTACTAATGCTGATGATCAAGTGGAAATGCTGATCAAGATTATCTCATCCGCATTTGTCAATGTGGATGAACAAGCAGAGATGCGGATCAAGACTTAGACTAGTTTCTGATGTAATAGGTCAGGAGTAGATTAGTCATTTTGTAAAGGCATCTTGTCTTCTTTATAAATAGAATAGTTAACCTCGTACTGAGGTGACGGTTGATAGATAGAGGATTTTAGTTGTAATTATTCTCTGTAATTTCTCAACTTTCATATATCAATACAAACAACATTTATGAGTAATTTTCTTGCTTCATAGTTCTTCGATTGTTTGTTTCTGCCACTCAATCATTGACTTGATTATCATATTTGATTCCCAGTAAGAATATCACTCTTACTCACACACAGTCATGGAATGGTTTAAGTTGATATGTCGGGCGATAGCATTTGAAGACCGTAGTCTAGTGTGATAGAAGAGTTGAAGGAGTAGATGATTGATTTCAAGGTTTATTTGTGTTGTCCCTTGTTCGATTTTGGTCTGGTTTAAGAAGCACATACAAATGGTACATTTGTCTTTGTTTAGTGTGATTTCATTAATCATTTTGCTCGAATATAACTAAATAATTTTATGTGTGTATTAGAAGCCATGAGAATCTCAACCATATAGGATTGGAGGTTGTTAGCAAGCGTTATTCATGCTAGAACATTGATATTTAGCGTTTTCGTATTCGTGGTCATTTCCCATGTATTTTGTTAAGCATTCGCGAATAATTGGATGCATATATACGTAGTTAATAAATTGTTTGTGAAATATAAGGAAATATAACTTTCTTTCTAGTTTTAGTTTGACTTAACTTCTAATTCATTAATCACACATTGAGTTTCAGTGGTAAGGTCGAATTACATTCACTTCGTAACTGTAAGCAGTTTCTCGAGTCTTAGTGAGTGAATACAAGTTATTCCTTGATCCTTTACATTCGGAATCATTGTTTTGGGGCGTAATAAAGGACTCTAGGTACTGAAACTTGTCATTTGGAATGGTTTAAGTTGACTTGAAGGGTGATAGCGTTTGAAGATGGTAGCTGAGTGTGATAGAAGAGTTTGTTGAGGTGAAGATCGATTTCAAGGTTTATTTGTGTTGTCTCTTGTTTGATTTTGGGTTTGGTTTAAGAAACACATACAAATGGTACATTGTCCTTGTTTAGTGTGATTTCATTATTCATTTTGCTCCAATCTAACTAAATAATTTTATGTGTGTATTAGAAGCCATGAGAATCTCAACCATATAGGATTGGAGGTTGTTAGCAAGCGTTATTCATGCTAGAACAATTGATATTTAGCGTTTTCGTATTCGTGGTTCATTTCCCATGTATTTTGTTAAGCATTCGCGAATAATTGGATGCATATATACGTAGTTAATAAATTGTTTGTGAAATATAAGGAAATATAACTTTCTTTCTAGTTTTAGTTTGACTTAACTTCTAATTCATTAATCACACATTGAGTTTCAGTGGTAAGGTCGAATTACATTCACTTCGTAACTGTAAGCAGTTTCTCGAGTCTTAGTGAGTGAATACAAGTTATTCCTTGATCCTTTACATTCGGAATCATTGTTTTGGGGCGTAATAAAGGACTCTAGGTACTGAAACTTGTCATTGGAATGGTTTAAGTTGACTTGAAGGGTGATAGCGTTTGAAGATGGTAGCTGAGTGTGATAGAAGAGTTTGTTGAGGTGAAGATCGATTTCAAGGTTTATTTGTGTTGTCTCTTGTTTGATTTTGGGTTTGGTTTAAGAAACACATACAAATGGTACATTTGTCCTTGTTTAGTGTGATTTCATTATTCATTTTGCTCCAATCTAACTAAATAATTTATGAGTGTATTTAGAAGCCATGAGAATCTCAACCATATAGGATGGAGGTTGTTGCAAGAGAATAAATTATTCATGCTAGAACTATTGATAGTGTTTTTGTATTCGTGGATCATTTCCCATGTGTTTTGTTAAGCATTCGCTAATAATTGGATGCATAAATACGTAATTACTAAATTGTTTGTGACATATAAGGAACTACAACTTTCTTGTCGTTTTAGTTTGACTTAACTTCTAATTCATTTATCGAACGTTGAGTTTGAGTAGTACGGTCAAATTACATTCGTTCCGTAACTGTAACGGTTTCTCGATTCTTAGTGACTGAATACAAGTGTTCCTTGATCCTTTACATCCGGAATCATTGTTTTGGAGCGTAACAATGTACTCAAGGTACTGAAACTTGTCATATGGATGGTTTAAGTTGATTTGTAGGGTGACAACATTTGAAGATTGTATTCAAGTGTGATAGAAGAGTTTAAGGAGGAGATGATTGATTTCAAGGTTTATTTGTGTTGTCCCTTGTTATTTTGGTCTGGTTTAAGAAGTACATACAAATGGTACATTTGTCTTTGTTTAGTGTGATTTCATTAATCATTTAGCTCGAATCTAACAAACAAATTTTATGTGAGTATTAGAAGCCATGAGAATCTCAACCATATAGGATTGGAGGTTCTTAGGAAGCGCATAAATTATTCATGCTAGAACAATTGATATTTAGCGTTTTCATATTCGTGGTTCATTTCCCATGTATTTTGTTAAGCATTCGCGACTAATTGGATGCACTTATACGTAGTTAATAAATTGTTTGTGAAATATAAGGAAATATAACTTTCTTTGTCGTTTTAGTTTGACTTAACTTCTAAATCATTAATCACACATTGAGTTTCAATGGTAAGGTCGAATTACATTCGCTTTGTAACTGTAAGCAGTTTCTCGATTCTTAGTGAGTGAATACAAAGAGTTCCTTGATCCTTTACATCCGGAATCATTGTTTTGGGGCTTAATAAAGGACTCTAGGTACTGAAACTTGTCATATGAATGGTTTAAGTTGAGTTGAAGGGTGATAGCATTTGAAGATGGTGGCCGAGTGTGATAGAAGAGTTTGGGGAGGAGATGATCAATTTCAAGGTTTATTTGTGTTGTCTTGTTTGATTTTGGTTTTGGTTTAAGAAGTACATACAAATTGTACATTTGTCTTTGTTAAGTGAGATTTCATTAATCAATTAGCTCGAATCTAACTAATAATTTTAGGAGTGGATTAGAAGCCCTGAGAATCTCAACCATATAGGATTGGAGGTTATTAGCAAGAGCATAAATTATTCATGTTAGAACAACTGATATTAGCGTTTTGGTATTCGTGGTTCATTTCCCATGTATTTTGTTAATCATTCACGAATAATTGGATGCATATATACGTCGATAATAAATGGTTTGTTAAATATAAGGAAATATAACTTTCTTTGTCGTTTTAGTTTTACTTAACTTCTAATTCATTAATCAGACATTGAGTTTTAGTGGTAAGGTCGAATTACATTCGCTTCGTAACTATAACAAGTTTCTCGATTCTTAGTTAGTGAATTCAAGTTGTTCCTTGATCGTTTATGAGTGTATTTAGAATCCATGAGAATCTCAACCATATAGGATTGGAGGTTGTTAGCAAGAGTATAAATTATTCATGCTCGAACAATTGATATTAGCGTTTTCGTATTCGTGGTTCATTTCCCATGTATTTTTTAATCATTTGTGAATAATTGGATGCATATGGACATTGATAATAAATTGTTTGTGAAATATAAGGAAATATAACTTTCTTTGTCATTTTAGTTTGAGTTAACTTCTAATTCATTAATCACACATTGAGTTTCAGTGGTAAGGTAGAAATACATTCGCTTCGTAACTGTAACAAGTTTCTCGATTCTTAGTGAGTGAATACAGTTGTTCCTTGATCCTCTATGAGTGTATTTAGAATCCATGAGAAACTCAACCATATAGGATTGGAGGTTGTTTGCAAGAGCATAAATTATTCATGCTAGAACTATTGATAGCGTTTTCGTATTCGTTGATCATTTCCCATGTATTTTGTTAAGTATTCGCTAATAATTTGATTGTAAGGCCCCAATCACGGAAACCTCACTGTTGTTCATTCATAGTAATTAAAATATTAATCATTACAAATAAACGAGCTTATGCAGTGGAATACGTTTATCAAAAGCCATTCATTTCATTTAAACCCCTGTTGTTGAGCAATACATCATCGTTTAACTGATTGGAAAAGAATTGTTTATATGCATTACAAAACAGCAGTAACATAGAATCCGAATGGATGTCAGTCTTTCCCTTGCCGAGTAGCTTCACTCTCATGCCATCCTCAGCAATGATTACCTGCCGACTGAAAATGTACATAAGTCAGCGTTGCTGAGTGTACTATAGTTTTAGAAGTAATAAAATACTTTGTATATGTTGTATAAGAAAATACTCTTTTCTGTAAAATATAACTCCGTAATGTATATGCGAGCACGCATCAAATATATGAACAAATATTGTTCGTTCTCTGTACTGTATGCCTTGTCTGTAAACTTTTAACTTTATGTTTCACTTTCTGTATGGACCAGTGAGCAATACCCCAGCTATATGCGCGATGGAAAACAGGTGATGGGCCATCTATATCCCTCGAAAGGGTCAACTGTATCCCTCGAAAGGGTCAACTATATCCCCCTAAAGGGTAACTGTATCCCTTGAAAGGGTCAACTGTATCCCCTGAAAGGGTAACTGTATCCCCCGAAAGGGTAACTGTATCCCCCGAAAGGGTCTGTGTACTATGTACAAGGCCGACCCAATCACCCAGGGCATGCTACAAAGGTTCTGCCAATCTTAATTGATTGGCCCTCTGTGCATAAACGGGTAGCTACCCCGCAGCACAGTTGAGCTAACGACAATACAGTCGTGTCCCTCCTGTAAGCTTGCAAGACTTGTTAACATTTTATTAATTTTCCTCTTCTTTCTTTATTGCTCTTTCACTTTATTATTACGAAATACTTTACGTTATGATAATAACATACCATGTAAAGTCACATACTATGGGTAATAATAATAAAAGCAATAACCATAATAAGGAACAATCATAATCAATCATATCATGCATGAAACAACATCATTAATAAGCCCTTAGTCAACCTCGGTAAAATCCCTAAAGCATAGACTCCCAGAAAATTCTGTAAAAATTTCTAACTCTTAGGCGCATGGGAACTATTTGGGCGCATGAGCCCTATTTGGGCGTTTCATCACTATTTATGCGCATGAGCCTAACACTTAAACATATTCACTTTAGGCGCATGAACTCATTCAGGCGCATGGGCACTATTAGTGCGTATGAACACTTAGGCGCATGGGCACTATTGGGGCGCATGGCCATACACTTAGTCGTCCGACTATTATTTTGTAGGCGCTGGACAACTGTTCAGGCACATGGGCTGTACTTTATCGTTTGTAAGGTAAGCTTAGGTGCATGGAATACTGTTTGGGTGCATGGATCACACTTAGTTATTACTAGGTATTTTCAGGCGCATGAACCTTATTTAGGCGCATGGACCTTCTGTACTATATGTTTCCTCTATGTTTTCAACCCAAATCTTCGAATCTGTCTGTTCCAAGCTTAATGTGGCTATTCTAGCCTAATAACCTATAAGCATACAAGAATCACATTCATTCATGCACAATGCACACGGGTAAACATACATGAAATTTATAAAACCATTTTAATGCATTTTCAGCCCCAAAGATTCATTTAAAACAAGTAAAACCGGGGTGTAGATCTCACCTGATGCAACTTGGGTGTTTCTTCCTTTATTACCCGCTTGCAATAAGTTCAAACACCTAAAAACAACACCACACACGCACACCCGAACACAAACACAACACATAAGCACATAAGCATGAAACCGAGATAAAACCCGTCATAAACATGTAAAAACCACGAATTCTTACCTTGAATTCGACTTCTCTTCTTCTTCTTATCTTCAACCGAGAGTTTTTCTCTGCTCTCTCTCTCTAAAACTTAAGAAGATGGTGATGTGAAAAGGGGGTGGGCGGCCATGCCCACCTTTACACCAACTTTACAAGATTTTTGTCCTTTTTACACTTTTAGTCCCTCCACTTGGACTTAATTGCCCTTTCTTTCTTTTATTCTTTATTTCTTGTCTTTTAAAATAACCGGGTGTTACAAGTCCACCCCACTTATATAGGTTTCATCCCCGAAACCTGTTATTCCTCAAACAGACTCGGATAATGCTGCCTCATCTCCTCCTTAGTCTCCCATGTAGACTTGGATCCCTTCCTGTGCTTCCACTGTACACGCACAAGAGGAACCACTTTATTTCGCATCCTCTTTTCTTTACGATCGTTGATTGCCACCGGTGGTTCCACATAATTTAGCTTTTCATCTACTTTAATGTCCTCCAGTGGAACAATCATGTCTTCATCAGCTATACACTTTCTCAGATGAGACACATGGAATGTCGGGTGAATCCCACTTAACTCATCCGGAAATTCTAGCCTATATGCCACCTCTCCTACTCGAGCAATGATTCGGAAAGGGCCTATATATCTTGGGCTCAACTTGCCCCGCTTTCTAAATTGGATAATACCCTTCCAAGGTGAGACCTTCAACATGACCCTGTCATCCACCTGGAACTCAATGGTCTATGTTGTTTATCGGCATACAACTTCTGTCTATCTTAGCTGCCTTCATGAAGGCTTTAATCTTTAAAGCTTCTCTGTCCTAGCCTCAATTACCTTGATGCTTCCCAACTCTTTCTGACCAACGTCACCCCAACAAACGGGTGTTCTGCATCTCCTACGGTATAACATCTCGTATGCTGGCATGCCAATACTGGCATGATAGCTATTGTTGTACGAGAACTCAACTAATGGTAAGTGGTCGTCCCAACTTCCACCAAATCGATTACACATGCCCGAAGCATGTCCTCCAACATCTGAACGGTCTTTTCTGACTGACCATCAGTTTGAGGATGATAAGCCGTGCTAATATGTAACCTCATCCCCATGGCATCATGGAATTTCTTCCAGAATTTAGACGTAACCGGGTGTCACGATCAGACACAATGGACACCGGTACACCATGACGAGTTACAATCTCCTTGATGAACAGGTCAGCCAACCTCTCGGATGAATATGTCTCACGTATCGGTAGGAAGTGAGCACTCTTCGTCAGACGGTCAACTATCACCCATATGGCATCGTATCCTTTCAGAGTACGTGGCAACTTCATTATGAAGTCCATGGTGATGTGCTCCCACTTCCATTCCGGTATATCCAAAGGTTGGATTTTCCCATACGGCTTCTGATGTTCCGCCTTCACTTGCAAGCAAGTAAGGCACTTACTCACATACTCCGCCACGTCACGTTTCATACCCGGCCACCAATAATTTTTCTTCATATCTTGGTACATCTTTGTGGCACCAGGATGAATGGAGTATCGAGTCTTATGAGCTTCATCCATAATCCTCACACGTAGATCCCCGAAACGAGGAATCCACATCCATCCAAATCGAGTTTTAACACCAAGTGTGTTTTCACTCAATTCCCCAACCAGTCCTCTCATTCTTTCGGTGTTTAGATGATCTTCTATCAGCGCCTCATCCTGAAACTCCTTGACTTGCTTCATTACATCAGAGGTCATGATCAGTTGGTATGCTTTCACCCAAATCGGCTCGGGCCTCTCCTTCTGGCTAAGAGCATGAGCCACCACGTTGGCTTTGCCCGAATGGTAATGGATCTCGCAATCATAATCCTTTATAAGCTCCAACCATCGCCTCTACCTCATGTTCAATCTTTTTGCTCGAAGAAGTACTTCAAGCTCTTGTGGTCCATGAAAATGGTGCACTTCGTCCCGTATAGATAGTGCCTCCAAATCTTTAATGAAAAGACCACAACTGCTAGCTCCAGGTCATGAGTAGGGTAGTTGACCTCATGAACTTTCAACTGTTGGGATGCATAGGCTATGACCTTCCTCTTTGCATCAGTATACACCCCAACCCCAAATAAGAAGCATCAGAATATACTACCAAGTCCTCGCTTCCTTCGGGTAATGACAAGACAGGAGCTTGAGTCAACCTCACCTTTAACTCTTCGAACGCCTATTCTTGGGCTTGACGCCATATAAACTTTACATCCTTTCGGGTCAATTGGGTCAGTGGAGAAGCGATCTTGGCAAAGTCCTGAATGAACCTTCGATAATAACCCGCCAACCCCAGGAAACTACGAATCTCGGATGGCATGCTCGGAGACTTCCACTGAATCACCGCCTCCACCTTAGCAGGGTCTACCATAATCCCCTCTGGATTTATCACATGACCTAGGAATTGAACTTCACGTAACCAGAACGCGCATTTGGAGAATTTGGCATACAACTTCTCCCTTCTTAACGTCTCTAGAACCTCCCGAATGTGGCCGGCGTGCTCAATCTCACTCCTTGAATAAATCAGAATATCATCAATGAACACAATCACTGATTTAACCAACATAGGCCGACACACACGGTTCATTAGATCCATAAAAGCAGCTGGCGCATTGGTCAAACCAAATGACATAACAAAGAATTCATAGTGACCGTAGCGCGTGCGAAAATCTGTTTTAGGAATGTCCTGCTCCTTCACCTTCAGCTGATGGTAACCGATTGAAGATCTATCCTAGAGAACCAATTGGCACCTTGGAGCTGATCAAACAGATCATCTATCCTTGGTAGGGGTATCGGTTCTTCACCATTAACTTGTTCAGCTCTCGGTAGTCAATACACATCCTCATACTACTGTCTTTCTTCTTCACAAATAGGACCGGAGCACCCCAAGGAGAGATACTCGGTCGAATGAACCCCTTATCGAGCAGCTCTTGCAACTGCTCCATCAGTTCTTTCATTATGTGGGAGCTAATCGATAGAGTGCTTTGGCAACAGGTTGAGCACCGGTATCAAGTCAATTTGGAATTCAATCTCGCGATCCGGTGGCACGCCAGGTAAGTCTTCCGGGAACACGTCGGAAATTCACGCACAACTAGTACATCAGACAGTCGCGGTGTTGGCGCGTCCACATCCTTTACGTAGGCCAAGTAGGCACTACATCCACGCCTCATGCACTTTCCCGCCACCGCCATCGAAATCACTTTCGGGATCGTCGCGACGCGATCTACATAAATCGTAACCAAACTCCCATTGGGCGCAACTAATCGAATCATCTTCTTGCGGCACACGATGTTTGCTTCATAGTTTGCTAACCAGTCCATCCCTAGTACTACATCAAATCCACCTAGGGGTATCACATGTAAACTAGCAGCAAACCTATGACCTTCTAGTTCTTGGCACAGTCCTCTATCACATGAGTAATTCTAGTGGGCTTACCAATAGCAGTCTCTACGTCAAATGGTGCACTGACCTTTCTACTGATAAGAGGCAACTTAGCGTAGAAAGTAGTAGAAATAAAACTCCTACTAGCACCTGAATTAAACAATATAGAGGCACAAGTTGGTTTACTAGAAACATACCTGACACAACATCGGGATCAGCTCTGGCTTCCTCCCGGTCATGGTGTATGCTCTAGCACCTGCCCTCTGTCCTCCTTCCTCTGGCTTCTTTTCTCTGCCCCAGAGCTCTCTGCCCTCGGCTTCTTACAGTCTCTAGCAATATGGCCAGGCTGACCACACCTGAAGCATACGTTCATCCCCATTCTGAACTCACCAGTATGATCTCTCCCACATTTGTCATACCTCCTCAGCCCTGATCCAGATGTGACCACACGTCGATCACCCACCTTTGCCACCTTCTTGTTCGGAGCGGTTCTACAACGTCCAAACGTTTCCCATTCCAATTCCGACTACCACCATCCTTCCTATCCACCTCAGTCACCACCACCTCTCGCTCATCATATAATCTGCCAGCCAAGTCAACTGCCGACCTGAACGTGCTCGCCGGGCGGCAAACATATGCCTACGGATATCTGCCAGCAGCCTCTAGATGTATCTTTTAATCTTTCGTGACAATGGTGTCACTTGATCGGGCACCAGCCATGCCATTTCATTAAATTTGGTGGTGTACTGCTGGTGTGTCATCGTTCCCGCCTCCAGCTGCAGGAAGTCTCTTCCTACCTTGTCCATCTCTCTGTGAGGACAGAATTCCTCGATCACTAGCTTCTTCAGTTCAGGCCATCTCATTCTTCCAATGGCCCTACTACCCTCGGCTTGGACAATGTTGTCCCACCAGCACAAAGCCAAGTCCACAAAGGAGTGCGTAGTGAACTTCACCTTTTGGTCCTCATGGCATTCACTGATATCAAGGACAACCTCCATCTCCCTCACCCATCGGTGAGCAGCTGCAACAGTGCCGTTCCCATCAAAGGTAAGGGGCTTGCATCTCATAAATGCCCCATAGTTGCAGCCTCCAGTCGCCTCCGGCGTAGGCTCTTCTTCCTCATCCTCATCATCGGACGGAACCGTCTCAGTCTCGGGCTGTCTTCTTTCGCCCGTAGGTTTGCCCCTTTCCTTTCTCTCTCCTTCTCTAACTGCCTTGATCACTTCGGTCACTACAGACGGTAGAATCATCTGCATGACCTGGTGAACCTCTTCCACCAAAGCTTCTTTTACTGAGGCTCTCAGATTGGCGCTCTCGTCGACACCCTCCGGATGAGGGGTCTCTGGTTCTTCATGAACCACTTTCTCTACTCTGGGTCTCCCTCTCTTAGGTCGCGGAGCAACACCGTGACCTCCACCATGAGAGGCCTTTGAAGATCTACCTCCAGGCATCCTCTATAAACACATTATAAGATTCAAACACTAACACAGTCATTCAAGGTAATACTCAGTTTATGTCAAGTATAGTAAGTCTCTAATTACAGTGGCCAGTTATGATTAGCCACTTACTTTAGTCTTCATACCCCAAGCATTTCCTATCCTGCCTTAATCAGTATCTAAATCTACTATAAGCACATAATCAAATACCATGCGCAAGTAATACCTGTTAACTTTAAGAAAATACATACTTGATGGCACGTAGCACTCGGGCTGACATCCCTCCATTTGTCCCATTTTCAGTATAACTTTAGCTTTTAAAAGTTTTTTTAACCCAATTCTCTTAAACTTTGGCTCTGATACCAACTTGCAAGGCCCCGATCCTGGAAACCTCACAGTTGGTCATTCATAGCAATTAAAACATTAATCATTACAAATAAGTGAGCTTATGCAGTGGAATACGTTTATCAAAAGCCATTCATTTCATTTAAACCCCTATTGTTGAGCAATACATCATGGTTTAACTGATTTCAAAAGAATTGTTTATATGCATTACGAAACAACAGCAACATAGAATACGAATGGATGTCAGTCTTTCCCTTGCCGAATAGCTTCACTCTCGTGCCATCCTCAGCAATGATTACCTGCCGACTGAAAATGTATAAAAATCAGCGTTGCTGAGTGAGCTCTAGTTTTAAAAGTAATAAAATACTTTCTATATGTTGTATAAGAAAATACTCTTTTCTGTAAAATACAACTCTGTATTATATATGCGAGCACGCATCAACTATATGAACAAATATTGTTCATTCTCTGTACTGTATGCCTTGTGTGTAAACTTTTAACTTTATGTTTCACTTTCTGTATGGACGAGTGAGTAGTACCCTAACTATATGCGCGATGGAAAACGGTGATGGGCCATCTATATCCCTCGAAAGGGTTAACTGTATCCCTCGAAAGGGTCAACTATATCCCCCAAAAAGGTAACTGTATCCCTCGAAAGGGTCAACTATATCCCCCGAAAGGGTAACTGTATCCCCCGAAAGGGTAACTGTATCCCCCGAAAGGGTCTGTGTACTATGTACAAGCCGACCCAATCACCCAGGGCATGCTACAAAGTATATGTGCGATGGAAAACAGGTGATGGGCCATCTATATCCCTCGAAAGAGTCAACTGTATCCCTCGAAAGGGTCAACTATATCCCCCGAAAGGGTAACTGTATCTCTCGAAAGGGTCAACTGTATCCCCCGAAAGGGTAACTGTATCCCCCGAAAGGGTCTATGTACTATGTACAAGGCTAACACAATCACCCAGGGCACGCTACAAAGGTCCTGCCAATCTCAATTAATTGGCCCTGTGTGCATAAAAGGGTAGCTAACCCGCAGCACAGTTGAGCTAACGA